>CM063500.1:1980000-1982500 GCA_032207245.1 Pardosa pseudoannulata | reverse complement strand
ATATTATATATGTGTATGTATATATATAATATATATATATATATATATAGATAGATAGATAGATAGATAGATAGATATATGTGTATGTATGTATATATATATGTATATGTATATATATGTATGTATATATATGTATATATATGTGTATGTATGTATATATGTGTATGTATGTATATATATGTATGTATATATATGTACGTATGTGTATGTATATATATGTATGTATATATGTATATATGTATGTATATATATATATATGTATATATATATATATTTATATATATATGTGTGTGTGTATGTATATATATATATATATATATATATATATATATATATATATATATATATATAAATTTCCAATTTTATTTTTAATATATCTTACAAAACAAAAATATTTATTATAAATATAAACAATTACTTCATGATAGTAATTTTAGGTTGTCTGTATATCATTAAATTTATCGTACAGGACTTTTATATCTTCAAAAATTCGATTCTCAATTTTTAACGTATTCAAAATATTTAAGCATTTTTGAACATTTTTAGAAAAAGCGCATTAAAAAAAATTCATTCTACTTGCTGAGTGGTGACAAAATGTGTATGGCTGTTTGTATACCACTCTGATTAATACTGACCTTTTAAATTGGATTTTCTGATTTTTAGAATTTAAGCACACTGTTATCTAAACTACACATGCTGCATTTCTAAAATTTTAAACGTATATTTGCTTTTTTTCATGCTATAAGAAAAAACAATTTATGCATATTTTTTTATAATTGAAAAATTTGAATAGAATTTAAGAATACGTAATAAATATACTATCTTTATCCTAATTTTAAAATTTATATATAACTTTTTGTATATATTTCGGTTTCATTTTAATGGTAAGAGTTTTATTACATTGTTTTGACAGCAATTTTTTTTATACAAGTATATTAGTTCAATTTATGATGGGCGTGTTTTTTGCTTTTGTATTTGTTTTAGCATTTAATTATGATTTTATTAGAAATATAGTAATTAGAGTCTGATCATATTTATCGGTATTTTGTCCGAATTCAATTGTCCTGTGCCACCTTAAATAGCGTTTATAATTTTTTCATAATACTTTTACGTTGCAAAACATACCTAATGCTGTTCACTTAAATCTATCTTTATTGATCTAATTTAAAATAATACCAAACAGAAAACCGAAATCTTTGTTTTATTAAAGTGAAGGTTAAGATTTTTTTTCCTTAGAATATTTTCATTAATTTCAAAATTTCATCATTCGCCTAATTTTTTATCTTAATGCAAATGTGTTTTATTTGCCTCTATCATTTATAAATGGCTAAATATTAGTTCCTTTTTCCTTTCTGAAATTTGATGGAAATCCTGGTTTCTTTTTAAAGAAAATGGGATCATTTTGTAGAAAGTTTAGAGTTCTGTTATTGAGTTATTCCACAAATGTTATCAATTTCCTCCACCCCTCAGGACCTTACCGTTAAACTTCCCTGCCTAGAACATTTTAATCCAACATCTGTTTCTGCCCTCACCAGCTGTCTTATCTACCACCCCTCCGCTCGGGAGTGGACTCTTCCGTCCAATATGGCGGCACACCGAACGTAGAGTATAGTAAACGTGACATTTTGTTTTTTCCGTTACAGGGGAAGTGTGATCTGCTCACGCATGGTGCAATCGAACAGCAGAAAAAGAAAGCGGCCAAAAAAACGGGTGAGTGATTTAATTGGTACTTCTTGTTAAACGTAATGATTTTTTATTTGCATGCGTATGATGTGTTGCTAGGTTTTTAGCCCTTTAATGTTTATATCCTTTCTCTTTTATGCGTTCAGACCTAGCCAAGCGTAGATGATGTGTAGGGTAGAAAACTTTGAAAATATCTCTTTATTTTGGTATTGCACTTCTGGTTTCGTTATTAAATAACTCATATGTCACTTAAAATAGCATTTTATCTTAAAATATAAAGTTCTCACAATTTGACACAATATTTAAAAAGATGCATCTTTTCTAACTGATAAATAAATCATCTGAAACTTAAATTGGTAGGATATATTTTGCATATTATTTATGGAACATTATATATGCTTTTTAAAAATTTATTTTGAATTGCATCTGCATCACACTTATTCAATTATTTAAATAACGGGGATAATTACCTATAAAACATCTGTAGATTTCAGCATTATATTGAATGTTAGAATTGTACCATACTATATACTTTCAAAACGTTTTAACTTTTAAATGGATATTTATTTATGCATTACTCTGTTGCAGAAATTGTGAATTATTTTTGTCCTAAATAAATTACTGTGATTCGATAAAATTCATATAAAGGGCTGTAAGCAATAATTCAATTATGAACTTACACAATTTTGATTTTTCTTTGTTATTTCTTGTGTTTACTTATCTATTTATGTAGATTTGTATTTAAGAAGCCATAGGGAAATTTATAACAGATACTAAAAAGGGATGAAAGATTAAATTAAGCTATATTTTTTTTCAA
>CM063500.1:1962500-1975000 GCA_032207245.1 Pardosa pseudoannulata | reverse complement strand
AAATTGTGCTTCGAGTAAGGGAAAATTAGTACTGTTTATATACATATTATATATATATATATATACATACATACACACACACACACATATATGTATCTATATGTAAGGAAAATTCTCAGGGGTTTTCAGAACTTAAATCAAAGGCTAAAAATTCCCTCCTCATTTAACCCCTAACCTAAACTGACCACTGGGGCTAAAGTTTACGCCCTCAGAGAAGGGGGCCTGACCAATTATAACTTTACATGGCCTAGCGGACAATTTATTAAATCTTCAAATAAAAATGAGATACACGCTGTTGGACACAGATATAGACCCAGGTGTTTAGGGTCTTGTACATGCTAGTTGACCCTTCCGTTTATCCTGTCCCTATGATGAAGTGGGAATCCGTCCTCCAACGTAATCCTAATAAAGGTCTTTAGTTAAAACGGTATCAGTTTTATGGCCATGACTGCAACCACCCATCGAGAAGTCCGTCTCATTACATATATATATATATATATATATATATATATATATATATATACACGCACACACACGCAATGTGTATATATACACGTGTGTGTATATATATACACGTGTATGTGTGTATTTGTTATCCAACATCTTGGACAGTCAGGGTATTGCTATGTGATCATGGAAAGTCAGAGGAAATATAGAATATTTATCGAAAGTGAGGAAAATTTTAAAATATTTTATAAAAGTTGGGGAAGAGCCCAAAATAAATTTTTTTAAAGTACTTAAATTCTTAAAAAAAATAAAGCTTAGTGTTTAAATTATTTGATAAAATTAAGTTTATATGAAGGTTTAAACCTTAGTTATCAATTTTTTTTCTTTTTGAATTCATTATGCATTTACTTTTATTTGTATCTCAAAGGAAAGATTTTGTTCAACATATAATTTATTTATTTTTTTGAACAAATTATTGAATTACATTTTACTGAGTTTGTTATTTTTCGAAGTTTTTTTTTGTGTTAATTTATAAAAATCAATCTCAAAAGCTATTAGAAAATAATATATTTCAGATAACATTTTTAGTGAAAAACTTTGCTAACATTGATATTACCCAAAATAAATTTTAAATTCAAATACCTCTAAGCTAATATTGCGGGCTATTTGGTCAATGAAAATAAGTATTTATCTGTTTATAAGTTTTGCTGGAAACCATGAATGTTTAGCATTAAAAATGCTAAACATACAATGAAAAGCAATTTGATAATAGTCAGTGAACTAGAAACAATTTTAATCAATGTTGTTGCGCAGCTTCTTTACGAAAAAAATTTTTTTTTAGTTTTAATCGATGAATTTTTACCTGTAGATTTTCACGTATATTTTATGTACCATCAGTATTTATGTCCCCGATAAGAATACATTTTTAGATTGAAGTATATTTGTACCACCAGTTTAATTAATCATAGTGCACCTGTCATTTTTTCCCCTGATTATTATTTCACGATTCCTCAAACTGTAGTCCTGGTTCAAACATCTGCCGTTTGGTCAAGGACCTCTCACCTCATCCCCGTTGCATGCGTCATTTTTGTTTACATCACCGCATTGAGGGCATTTGCATACGAAAACCGTACCCCGCCTTTCTCTCCATAAGCTGCGTTGGACATGAACTTCATTTATATGCCTTTGAGAAACTCACTTGTTATTCTTTTATGGAGTAATTTATGATAGTCAAATCTTTCTAAATCTTTTTTTTCATATATATATATATATATATATATATATATATATATATATATATATATATATATATATATATATAATATACCACGCCTTAGTGGTTGGAAAGCGCTGATTGAATAACTCGAGTTTGCAGTGACACCAAGTAGTCAAGTTACTACAACATACAATTATTAAATGTATATTTATTTCAATCAGAAAAAATATAAATTATTTTAATATTATACATCCCACATTGTACATATACATAATTGGTCAAATAACCAATTATGTATATGTACAATGTAATGTATATGAAATGTGATGGGTAATAAATTAAAATAGATATAAAAGAAATGGGTATTATTAAGTGAATAAAATAAATGAAAGAAAAGAAATACATATGAATTAAGTGTCGGTGTATTTAGTGTTAAATTCCAACTAACGCGATTCTAGGAATTCAGTGTTTCAGTTATTGAATATGTTAATTTCTCGTATTATCAGCTTGATTTTCTGAAACAAAGTTTTCTTTTCCCCGACAAGATAAGAATTTTCGATTTTTATTCGATATATCTCTGTGTCTCTTCCGGTACGGTTGTGCCGAACTTCCTTCTGCCAGTGTTAACCATTGTATGTGAACCCGTATCTCTCGCATTTGCATATAATGTCTATTGACATTTCTTTCCTCTGTACATTTTTAGATAATTGTGTCATGACCCCACTGCTTTCATTTCTTTTAATTTTACTTTTGGGAGTAGTATTTTTTTTCCATCGTTTGTTTCTTGCCGGTTGGCAACTACCAATTAGAGGAACTGACAGTGCATTGAGAGATAAGTATATCAAAAGTTGAGTAAAAGTATTTATTATTATGAAATATCTTATCACATCTTTCTAGACTTGATTTCTATACGTCGGGAAAATGTATGTCGTGTTAACAAGGCATGTTTTACATTTGAAGAATGTATTCTTAGATTTACTTCCACATTCCTTAAAAATGATGTCATATGATTTATATATTTGTTATATTTTGTTGTGTTGATGGCATATCAGCTAGAGATGTTAGGAATATTTGACCACTATTCAGTATTCGGCCATTTTACAAAATATTCGGTTTGGCCGAATGTTGTTAGATATTTAACCGTATAAATTCAAGATAATAAATGCAATTTCAAATATTCATCTCCTTGATTTACTTTCTAGTGTTGCAAAAAAGCAGACCGTACCACTTCCAAACAAACCAATCTTGATTTAATGTAGGTGGCTGAGAAGGTTAAAATTAAGAATCTTAAGATGTGAATTGGGAGAATTATATATATATATATATATAATTTATAGATATTCTATCAGCTTCCTTAGGTACTAGCCCCGGCTCTGTGTATGCGTTCGTTGTATAGTATAGTACTGGGAGTTGGTCAACTTGCAGCTCGCGAGCCACATGCGGCTCTTTGAAGGATTATTTGTGGCTCTCGATAAATGTACCCGAGTTTCCTTTTCAGTTTTGTGTTATAATTTAAAAATTTATTACAACTGAAGGAGTTCCGACAATGTTGGGTTTAAAAAAAAAAACCTCTTGGGCTTTTAAGAGATGATTCTCAAATTCCAGAAATCATACCGATTCATTGCATAATTCATCGAGAACATCTAGTTACAAAATATTTAAAATATTCTGATGTTGAGAAACCAGTGTAACATATTGCAAATTACATTCGCACCAATGCAAAAAGTCATCGACAATTGAAAAATTAAAGGACGAAGAACTTCCAAATGACATTCGATAAATATAATTTCTGTAAAAAAAAATTAATACCTTTTTTGCATACCTTTTAAATATGTGTTTAATTGCGGCTCGCGAAAAATTTCAAATTTTGAAAGATGGCTCGGACTGTCAAGGAGCTTGGCCACCCCTGATATAAGTATATAATTTTAACGACGCTCCTTTAAGGAATTTAGTGTCAACGAGCATCAGGTAACCTGATGCATAAAATATACCGAAGTAAACTTGTAGCTGAAATCCTCTTATTACGTCTCCAAAAAACTCTCAGTAGCACGAAAACCCTCATATCCCTGCTTTCCTGCCTCTTTTAATTCCTACTCTGAACTGACCACTGGAGTTATAGTTCTCGCCCTCAGGCAAGGGGGCTAATCAGTTAAAACTTTATAGAGCCCCGGCGATCAATTTAGGAATTTCCGATCAAAAATAGGATGCGCTCTGCTGAATATAAGTTTTTCTTAAATTTGTATTAGAGATTTATTTACTTTTTTCAGTTCAGATTGCTCATGTATCGACCCCGCATTTCGTTTCGTCTCAAAATGAAGTGAGAACGCATTCTGTTTCAGTATAAAAATATTTTCGTCAGTGACACAGTCTCTTGTTGCTTTATAACACTATCTGGCCATAAATTCCCCTGTCGTACGCTTGGTTATACGATATTATATGTGTGTGTAATGTGTGTATAACATAAAGTTTAAAAATGATTTTATTTTTATTTTTTTAAACCCTTTGATCCAAAACTCATTTCTAGAATGTTACTCTGTTTAACGTAGAATATGCTGCCTCTAATTTTCATTAAAAATAAATGAAAACTTTTCCTTCATTTGCATTATATTCACACCACAATTTGTGGGCTTTGGGCTCTTTAGAAATCGGGCACACCTTAAAAGCGAAATTGCCTGTGTGCCTACGCCAAGTGTTTACATAATTTTCCTCTCTCCTAAGCCATGCGGAATGAAAATAGATTGAATTACACGTATCCATATCTTTAATGACGGGTAGTATTTCGCAGTTTAGGGATCCCTTAAAATACTCCACATTAATCTCCCCTCCCAGGCTATCAGTCATCGACTTATATAATAAATAGAGCCGCCGCGTGGTATATACCTCCGGTATTATCATCCCGTTCGGAGAAGTAGGGCCTCTTCTTGTAGGTATTGTATGACGCGCACCGGATTCCTCCTGTATAGCCGCAAAATAAAAGAACTATTATTCCTCCTAGCCTGAAGTGGTCTGGAAATTTTTTTGGCCAAAAAACTCGACTTTTATCTCTCGGAGTGGGCTAACAGTAGCCGTCTTTGATAAAAGACAAAAAAAAAGTAAACAATCTGGAGAGCCTCCTCTCACTCAAGAATTTAATTTTGACGGAAGCCAAGCTCGCCAGATATGCTTAGAGGCAAGAATTTGGGTTGAGGCTCTAGTTAAAATTGACTTTCATGAGAGAAGAATTTTTAAAGATGACGAATAATTTAATAGTCCAGAAGTTTCGAGGGGAACATAAAGCAGATTTTGTTTTCGCCTGAGAGAGTAAATCTAATATCAGTAGCTGAGCTCTCTTCACTTCATTTTACCATAAATTTCTGGATGTTTATTACTAATGCATTCCCTTGACTAGTAAATTTCTCTTATTTATAGAATGCCTGTATTGAAGGGTATAAAATTATGTAATCCATATTTTATTAACCATTTCGGGTCTGGGATTCTACTACAGTAAAACCTTGATACAACATTTCTTAGGGAATCCAATAAAATTATGATATATCGGGATATATCGGTACATCGAAGGACTTGGGTATTAGTGTATTCCCTTCATGTCTTATTTATAAAACGTTTATATTGTAGATTAATAATTTGTAATCCATAGTTTACATATTTGCATACATACATGCATATATACATCTATATACATTTGTATATACATATATATACATATTTGATTATATGCATATATGTATATATATGTATACACATATTAACCCTTTCGAGTCTGATGTCTTATTACAGTAAATCGTCGATACAACAATACTTACGGGACCCAATAAGATTATCGTTATAGAGATATATCGTTATATCGAGGAACAATATAATAACAATATAATATAAAGAAAAGAAATTGAATATCAAATAGTTAAGTATTGTTAAATTGAAAAAAAAAAAGCATAATACAGTAAAATTAACATACACTAACCTAAAACACTTATTTATTGAAAAAATGATTCCATATTTATTCACTGTTAAGTCAAGTAATAAATTATGAAAGCAAGGAAACAGTCCTTACTAAAGAATGAAAGGCTTAAAAAAGTTATCTGCGTAGGCTATAGATTGAAGTGTTGCATGATCTGCCAATAAAGAGTGTGAGGTATCTGTATTTACATTACAAACTTCATCACCGTTTAACGTTATATCAAGATTTCTGACAAAATATTTTCATCACCAACTCCTGCAAAATCATTACTTCATCGTTTGCCTTTTCCTGGTATTTTAAATCTGAAATATCGTTGTAGGAGGATAGAAAGAAATGATCATCCGTTATAAAACCATCCTTTCATAGAGGTTTATTGCTACAGTGAATATTGTTTAATCGAAGAGATTTTAGTTGTATGCTAATTTACATGGGTTTCAAAATATTATCGTTTTAGATGGATTTATCATTGTATCAGATATTGTTGTAGCTAAATTTTATTGTAATATGTCATTTGATTTATTAAAAAATTTTACAAAATGTTTTCAGATACTCGTGAAGAGTTTTCACTCCTCGCTCAATATCGCATATCGCGAAGACATTTAGAATATTACTTAATATAACTTGAACAATATTTTTTCCAGTTACTACATTCGTTTGACCTCCACTTAGTGTGTTTACCCGCTTACTTGATATAAACGCAAGTCAGAATATATACTTTTGGAGATTATCACGCCTTCTTCAAGATCTCTGGTAGTACATACAAATATATCCCGATACATTCATAAGATCCACTTGGATAAAATCTGGAAGTCCATGAGTGTCCCGTTTCCGCACCTACTATTGGCTTGTATTTATTGGGATATATCTAAGATCGATACATCGCAATAAATCAATATTTATTTGGGAATGTATTGCAATATTAAATTTCCAATATAGTCCAGCTTTAATCCTCGTATTGAAGAGGGGGGGAAGGGTTAGTAGTTCTCTGGACTAAGTAAAGCAGATTCTTATCTTTAAAAGCAAAATTATAAAATACAGATACGATATTTCCTAATTTTACATTTCCTGTTTTTTTCTGTAATTTAATTTGTAGCCGATGGTTGAAAATTTAATCATTCGGAAGCTGACAGTTTTAGTTTAAAGACAAAATTTTCGTTATTCAGATTATAAATGTTTTAACAAAGTATCTGGATTCAGGACAGGTCGTTTCATTTGCAAGTGAACAAGTTTTGTCGTTGTGTGAATAAACTCGTTATTTCGCATTTTCGTTATTTAGTTTGCATAGTTTAGTTTCAAATTCCTTGAACTTCTTTCCATGTTTTTTAGCTATGAATAGCACTCTGCCATTAAAATTTAATTGAAAAATACCATTTTTAATTGCATGTTTCTGTATTAAAGAAAAGTCACCAAGGTTCTGCTCCGACGACTAGTGAAAACTTGTCTGACAGCCGAACTCTCTTTTTTTTTGCTCTATTGTGTCGGTCACCTTCCTGGTCGTACCTTTTGAACTCATTTGTGTTACAGACCTAATTAGCATCCATGAATTTCTTTTCCCCTGGAACATTTTCGGACTTAGCTGAATGAATGGCTCTCAAGATTAGACAGACTGCTCTTGTCTTGAATACATAATTGGTTGGACGAGAGAGTGAATCAAAACAAAATCATACTTCTCTATCCTCGGGCGCGATCTTAAATGCTAACTTTTCCCTCTCCTCCATTCATTGGAACCTGTTCCCTGGTATTCACAGGTTGTTTTTTGTGGGATTTGGGTTGCAAATAAGCGAAAGGAATTTTAATGTTGGCTATCTAGAACTAATATTACGAACACTATACAATAGTTCAAATAAAAACTTTTGGTAATGGCGTCTGGTTTTTAAATACTCTTACAAACCGGTACCTTTGAATCCTATGACGGTATGATTGATCTCTATTTTTTACTATAGATTGACTGTAATTATTCTTTTTTAGTTTGATAATAAAGGTAATGATGACGCTTATAATTTGCAGCAAGATATAGAAAACGAAAAAGCTAATTCAAGAGCAACTGGCATTAAATTCATACTTAATAAGGGGCTATAAAAAGGAATTTGCTGGACGTAGTTTGTCGATTTTGGAACTTTTTTAATTGATTGATAGCATTTTTTTTAAGATCGCAAACCATTAGGAACCAGAGGTAGGGGCAGACCCAAATTAAAATTTGTTATTGGGAGAACAATCGCTTAGAAATAAACTGAATGTAGGAAAGCCCCTGCCTACGATGAGCTTCCATGCAGTTATAAGAATATATATTTTTGTATGTAGTTTGGTTTGAAGTGCTACGGTCTACTTTTTTGCAACACGAGGGCTAATGAGACCGTTACTTACTGCTTAAAACCGTTTCTGAGCGGTTGCGAATGCCATAGTTAGATTCGAACCCACGAATTCCAGTACTGAAGATCAGCGTCTCAACCATTCGGCATTATGTTTGTTTAAAAGTATATATGTATATATAAGTTACTGTTATTTTTTGGCTCACTTGCAGTGAGAAAATGTGTAGTGCAAGTGAGTCTCACGGTACATGGAATACAATAATATCGCCAAATTTAGTTTCCGGAGCATAAAGTTTAAATGTAATCTAAAGGTTGAGGAATAAAAAGACTGTACTACGGATGTTTGTTCATTTATAGATCTTTTAGTTTAAAATGATGCGGTCTATTAAAACCTTACTTCCTATATTATCGTCGCAAATTTCACTTCCTGACCATGAAATTGAAATGAAATCTAAAGGATGAATTAAAAAAACATTTTTGTATACGGGTGTATGTTCATTTTTTATCTAGTTTGTTTAAAAGGACAAAGGATTAAAACCTGGAAAAAAAGGATCTAGTGGCAGTAGTGGTGGTGTTTTCCACTTTAAGGCGTTTAGCACAAATGTTCAGTTTGTTCCATAAGAGCGTGTCACTCATTACTTCGTCAATAGATATCGCGGAAATACTGGCTTAATTGCACTTGTTCTTCAAACGTTAGAGAAGAATGATTTATGGTTTTATATTCTTTATTCGATTTGTTTTGTTATGTTTAAATCAATAATCGAAGTCATGCGTGTATAGAGTAGAAACGTGAAAATGGCATCACCACAACGAATTGGCCCTTTCAGTCGCCTGACGCCAATCCAATTAAAAATGTATGGTCTCCCATGAAGATGAAGCTCAGGGGAAAATGTGTATACAATATAAAGCAGCTAATATAAAGCTGTAAGTCCTCGGTTACGAGAAATTTGGAGGTCTTTACCTTTGAAATTAGCCGAAAAACTTGTCGGAAGTATGCCTCGACGCTACCAAGCAATAATCGATAATAATGGGGACTTAGCAACTTATTAGGTGAAATGCATTTTAGTTTAATATGTATACTACACGGTACAAATGCTTTTTTAACTAATTCGTTTGTATTTTCAGAGAAATGGACGACACGCTCTTATTGAACAGACTGTGTGTGTGTGTGAAAGAGGGGGGAAAGTGTGTGGGTATGTTTCGAGATGAAAAGAAAAATATTTTGAAGTCGGAAAAAAGTTATTTTATTGAAACCATTTTTGGAATTATGCCCGAGTGTATGTTGCCTCCAGAACCCACAGATTTAGATGGATGAAGATTTTACACCGGAATTATAGATCTGTGTCAACATTTAGGTCCTATCCGTCAGCCGTAAGCGACACTTGGGTTCCGCCGTCTTTCTTTTCGCTTTCTTTAAACTTTTACTGAAAAACAGTCTTTTGGATACTCTTAAAGATTTTTTTAAGGTTGTGGATTGAGAACTTTCGCACATATTCATTTTTGAACATGCTTTATAAATGACGTCTTTACAAGGGAGCGCACAAGAAAATCTAGGGGTGAAGCAGCTACTTTGTAAAACGGAGAGATCTTCCCAATATCTAGGTTATTTCTTAGTAATGTTTAAAGGGTGACAGTATATTTTAAACGTTTTTCAAGTTTTAAGGTATGCATTGTAATTGTTTTGTATTTTAGAATGCAATTTAAAGTATGTTTATGAGAACAGTCTATTTAAACTGTTCATTAAATCAAAAGTTTAAATTAAAAAGTTTAATTTTTTTATTTAAAAAATTTTTTAAATGCAATTTTTTTTAATTTGTAAATTTTTGTCATTTTTAATTAATATTTTTGCCTGAAGTATTTACTTATTATTCATAAAAGCTTTCTAAGACTGTATGGATTTTTATGTATCTTTTAAAATTTAATTTTATTTAAAAATATTTATTCACAAATAAATTAAAAAAGTGATATTAGGTATTTTCTTTATATGTATGTATGTATGTATGTATATATATATATATATATATATATATATATATATATCTGTAATATATCAAAATTATTTCACTTTAATATTTCCTTAAAAATCTCCTTTCTCCCATTCTAATTCCTTAAAATATTTTTCCCAGCCTCTAAATGTCTTAATCAAAGGAGTGTCCTCGACTTAAAATTCTTTTAATATATTTCCCAAAGCTTTCTGTCCAATAGATGTAAATTTTCTATCCATTCAACAAGTTTTCCAGCTGTCGCCGGCAAATTTAATGGCTTTTCTTCTGATCTTAACAGTTAAATTCGCTGACTAAGTTTCTTGTCCCTTAGTCTTCGCTCTTGGGTACACCTCCGTTCCAGTAAAGTGATATTTGTGTTTTTCTCTTGTCTGCAGCTGACAAGTGAAGGATGTTCCTTTTCTAGCAGCTCCTGAATAAAATTTCGTTTAGACTTGGACTTGTGTGCCGTTTTCTTCAATGTAGCTAGACTGAATCTTTTTTTTATTATTGCTAAGCTGATTAGGCTTCTCCTTGCCCAGCGCCCGGGCAACTAAAATGAGTAGGAGGTATAATTTCAATTGTGTACAGCAGTTTTATAATTCCTGGATTATATATATATATATATATATATGTATATATATATATATATATATATATATATATATATATATACACACATATATATATATATATATATATATATATATATATATATATATATGAAACATAGCGTGGCCTGCCATATTTCAGGGATGGAATATGGTCGAAGGGATGTAGTCGTCGCCGAAACAGAATACGATTTTTTCAAGCATAGCTTGGAGTGCTATGCTTCGAGGATGTAGCGAGGTCGAAAAAGAATATGATTTTTCAGGATAAGTTTTTACATACTTTATTTCATAACGTCCACAGCAAAAATAAGAAAAGATAGTCGCACAGCCTTTTATAACATTGGGGACGCCACAGTGTGAGAAAGGAATTTGTTAGCTCTGCAAATTAGAAATGCTCTTAATCAGCAAAATAGGTTGGCGAGTTAAACTCGCCAACAGGAAGGAAACAAAAGAGTAACGCCGAAAGGCTACTAAAAAGATGACGAAATTGCGGATTTGGTGGTTTTTTTAAATAGAGGAGTTAGTCATTTTAATTTAGGATTAAAGTATTAAATTTTTTCACACACACACACACATATATACGTACACACACACACCTATATATGTAAGTATGTAAAATCACCGCGAAATTAAAGTATGCCCGTGACATAAAATTAAGCCTCATTATTTTTAATTGTCCGGTCTTACTGGGCAGTGAGAAGCCTAGGTACTTAATTAATAAAGATACAGTTAGTCCATTCCATAAAAAGCAGCATGTCCGTTGTGGAACTTAACTTTGTTTAAGGTCTAAGGAAAGATATTTCGATCTGGAGGACTTTCTCCATCAAGAGCAGAGCATGGAATGATATATGAAAATACAAAGTCAGCCTTACAGCGAGAAGAGTCAGAAAGGAACTTCTTAGATCATTGAAAAAAAAAAAATACCCAAAAGCGCAGGGCCTTGCACTGAATGATCGGGATCTTTTGCGTTGTGAGTGGGCAGTGGGTACTGAAAGTTGACTACCCCTGCTTTCGAAAGGTCATCGCTATCTCGGACTATGATCATTAGCTGAAGGTTTTCAGATGAAACCAAACTATCTCCTGAGTACATTTAAATCATGGGGGAAGGGGGGGTTGAATAACAATATGTGGATCGAGAAACGCTATTTAAAACTCTCGGTTTATCATCTGCAAGATGTCGCTTTTAAGTCTCGGTTATTACTTTCAAATAAGTACACTCCAGTGCAAATTGTTTGTTCACAGGTGAACTTGTTGAAAATTCCACACGTGTTCGCTCGCGCTTTCATTATTATTTCACGCTTCGCTGAGCCTTTAAAATATAACAACAACAGTAACTTACTACCTATGTTGTAAAACACGTATAGGTTATTTATTGCTTAAAAAAACACAAATATATACATAAAATAATGGGCATCTATCTTGTTACTGTTACGTATGTTTAAAATGATAAAAAAAAAACTAAGGGAAAGATAATCACTAAACAGTTGTTTTATTGCACTAAGTTTGTTTTACTGAATCTAGTTTTTGGAATTAATGCTCTTGCTTGTTATTGTACTGAGGTTTTTTTTTTTTTTTTTAAATTTTAAAAGCTCCACTCATAATTTAAAGTTTTCTCATTTTCAAAAGTCCTTTAGGTTTATTTATTTTTTATTTTAAATACTTTGTAAAAAATAAAATAGTTTTCTATCAGCTGTCTTTTATTTATATTTTTTTTTATCTCAAAAGTATGATTTTTAGTTTATAATTGTCAATGTTTTGTCTCGCCATTTTTGTGCAGGAAAATTTCTGCTTATTTGCGTTGTTAAGAAAAATTTCTTTAATCATCTACCTTTATATATACATATATATATATATATATATATATATACTTACTATAGTATAGTATAGTACAGTTATTTAATATGTATATATGAAATAACTTAATAATTACTCCACATAATTTAAAATACTGTAGAATAATGTATCAGTTAATTAGGG
>CM063500.1:1932500-1960000 GCA_032207245.1 Pardosa pseudoannulata | reverse complement strand
ATTTAGGAAATTTCCAAACAAAAAGGAGATACACGCTGTCGGAGGCAGATTTTTCTTACAAATTTTGACTGAGATATTGAACCAGGTGTTAAGGGTCTTTTACATATAACTTCATGCTAACTGACCCCTCAGTTTGTCCTGTCCCTATAATGACCCGTCCTCCAACGTTATCTTAATAAAGGTCTTTAGCTAAGACGGTGTCATTTTTATGGGCCTTGACTGCAACCACCCATCGTGAAGTCCGTCATATTACACACACACACACGTGTGTGTGTGTGTCAGATTTAAAAATGGGCGTTAAGAATTAAGCGAGTTATTATTAAAATTAGTTAGAACGCATTAGCTATAACGTAATAGGAGAAGGACACACCCTCGAGTGGAATTATGCATAATAAAAAAAGCTGACGCGGCAGTAGACCTAGGAATTTGTTTAGGTAGCAACACCAAAAGAGACAGGTCTGAGCGGGAACTCGGGCTGATAACATCCTCCACGCTTGTCGTGGTAAATTATGAGAACAAAAGATGTCTAAAGGGCATAGCTATGGACATAAGGATTACAATAAAGAAGTTTTTATATATGAAATGAAATGTGTTTCCCATGCCTTAACCAGTCGTCCGTGTCATGTATTATGGAAAAATTAATATTTTAGTAGGAATATTAAAACTTCTAATATTTAAAAAAAAAATTGCATTATTTTCCTAAGAAAATAAAGCAATATTTTTTATTCCAACAAATCAAAAATTTATTTCATTTCCTTCCGTTTTTTTCCCTCTCCTGTGTTTCTTGATTATTTTTTGTGCTTTCCTGAAATATTCACGCCATTAAATAGTGCATTGAAATATTCCGTAAGTCCTCTTAAATCCACATTCTTAAGTAATGATCAGAAAACAACTTTCCTCCCTAGGAAAACTCTACAAAATTCTAATCATCTATTTTTGCATACGTACCTCGTAGCACGCTAGATTCAAACACATTTCTCCCCACCCGACGTTAATATTAATAAACGGCAGACACAGCGTCTGGGTAAATCCGGCGTCATAATTTCGATCCAGTAGAAGGAGCCCGGACGTCAAACAATCTTTTTATTTTTTCCCCGTTTTATCTTTTCCAATCGCTGTTTTCTGTTTTTAGTCTTCAGGCGAGTCCCCAAACGGCGCCTTTTTGAAATTATGCACCACGCATGGCGATTACATTGTGGCTTCCCATTCATACCGTTGACTCATTCATAGCTGTCGTCTTTGTCTAAACCTGGTCGTTTACGGAAAGGCTCTTTACCGTTACGTCGCCAAAGGATATGCCGATATGGTACGAGACAATTACAATGCTCAAAACATATTGCATATTGTGCCGGAGTTCGTGAAAATACATATGCATTGGTGATACTCTTGGATTGTAATTACGTTAAAGCTTAAAACGATTTGGATTTCGTCGACTAAAGGAATATATTTTAGGAGTTCAGGACTATGTGCTGTCCTTTTACTTCAGCTAATATGTTGAACAAAGTGCTGAGTATCGGTCAGTATAATTAATTATTTTTTATATTTCGGGATCATAATTAAGTATTTACATATTGCATATTGTGCCGGAATTCGTGAAAATTCATATACATTGGTGATACTCTTAGATTGTGATTACCTTAAAGCTTAAAACGATTTGGATTTTGTGGATTAAAGGATCATATTTTAGGAGTTTGGGAATATGCATAACAAAGTGCTTAGTTTCGGTCAGTATAATTCATTTTTTTATATACATATTTCAGGATCATAATTATTTAAATGTTGCATATTGTATATATACATTGGTGATACTCTTGGATTGTAATTATGTTAATTAAAACGATTTGGATTTCGTGGATTAAAGGAGCATATTTTAGGAGTTTGGGAATATATGCTGTATTTTTACTTCAGCTAATATGTTGAACAAAGTGCTTAGTTTCGGTCAGTATAATTCATTTTTTTATATATTTCGGGATCATAATTATTTGCATATTGTGCCGGAGTTCGTGAAAATTCATATACATTATTGATACTCTTGGATTGTAATTACGTTAAAGCTTGAAACGATTTGGATTTCATGGATTAAAGGAGTATATCTTAGGAGTTTGCGAATATGTGCTGTCCTTTTACTTCAGCTAATATGTTGAACAAAGTGCTGAGTATCGGTCAGTATAATTCATTTTTTTTATATTTTGGGATTATAATTAAGTATTCTTATAAATTGGTGAGACTCCTGGATTGTAATTACGTTAAAGCTTAAAACGATTTGGATTACGTGGATTAAAGGAGTATATCTTAGGAGTTTGCGAATATGTGCTGTCCCTTTACTTCAGCTAATATGTTGAACAAAGTGCTGAGTATCGGTCAGTATAATTCATTTTTTTTATATTTTGGGATTATAATTAAGTATTTAATTTGTTATTTCTATTTTCATTCCGTTTGTGAAATATGATGTAATCAGGTTTTAATGTATTTTTCCTAAACAGTGAGTAGTTGTTTAATCCTTAAGGTATCTTATTTTTAAGTATCTTTTTGGAAACATGTGAATGAATTTTTTTTCAATTTTTAATGCCTTTGACATTTTAAACTTACATTAGATGATAGCATTACATTTATTATTTTTCTTTTGAAATATATGTAATTAAACTTGCTGAACCTGGAAAATCAGTAATTCGATTTTTCTCACTTATGACCGCAATGAAATTATCTATTCAAACAACATTTATAAATTGTTAAGCTATTTATTTATTATGCTGTTTTAAGGATACTTATTGTTTTTTCGATATTTAAAATGTAATTAAAATTTTCATATTTTACATTTATAAGGTTGCTGAACCTGGAATTCGATTTTTCTCACTTATGACCTCAAAATAAAATTATCTATTCAAACAACACTTATAAATTGTTAAACTATTTAATTATTCTATTTTAAGGATACTTATTTATTGTTCTTCGAATATTTAAAATATAAGTAAAATTTTCATATATTTTACATTTATAAGGTTCATAGATACCATTTATAAACTAATTCCATTAAATTTCAAAGAATTTATGATCTTTAAAAGGTTATAGGAGAGTAAAACAAACCAAATAAGCAAGTTCTCGTAAAACCTTGAATATTCTAATTAAACTTTCCCATTGACGGACATTGTCTTATTTTACAATACTTTGAAGTCTTACATCGAAATATTTTCGTACACCTATTTTTTATGAAAGAAAGTTATAATAGAATTGTTTCGAAAGTAGCATCTCTTGTTTTGGTGAGCTATCGTAGTTGGGATATCTGGGGATTTTTTAAATTCAGTGTAAATGCGCAGATAAATAAAGAAATCATAAAACGTTCAGAGTGGAAAAATTTACAGCTAAGCAACTCTCCAGCATTTTTTTAACTTTCCTTATTTCGTAGTTATAAATAGAACCGAGAATAAAAGCTATTCATTTCGTTACATACCATCGAAGGATTATGGAATGTTTTGTGCGTTATGAAAAGATCTTTTAATAATACCTTTATTCTCGAGAGCGTGTAGAAGAGATGAGTTAATTCCCCCCAGAAAACGGACAGCCTGTTCGAATTGTAATGCTGACTCAAACTCTAGTATCTTAGAACTTGCATTAAGACTTCTCAAGAGATGTGCCTCTCTCTTTTCTTCCAGAAAATTCCTTTGTGTTTGTCAAGCTTTGCAGTTCTCTTTCAGTTTCTCCCTCTTTTTGTTCACATTAGTGAGCTCGCATGCCGAGTCTTTAGGTTCTCTGCTCATTTGCACGTTTTGGCATTTGTTTCTGCAAGTTTGTCTTCATTAAATCTTCGTTCCAGCATTTAAAATTATGCGCTCGTCCTTCGCAGTGCTCGCCTCATCTTGGCGTCTGGCTAAATCCTCTAATTCTTAAATGCTTTTATTAATGCTGCAATTATATGACACAGAATGTGTCGTGCTCTTCCTGTTACAAAGTGGCTTTAATAGCATTTATCCTGTTGCCGAAATCCTATTGGCGTCGGAATGCGAGGGAACGGTGCTCGAGAGTGGTTCTTGTCTATGACCGAGTGACTAGTCGCAATCGTTTTTCATCTTTTCAAGTAGTGGAATTGTTAATAATGGAGTCATTTTTAGTTATAGTGACATGTTGATTTGTATCGCTGAATCTACTATTTTCAGGTAATATTAAGTTATTTTCAAGCTATATTAGCAGACATGCCAACATAAAAGCACTTTTGTCCGGAGCAACAGCGTGGTTTGAAATTTTAACAGATTTATACATAAGTACATATCCTTTTGGTTCCTAAATTAAAATTAAATTTAAAATGTTAACACAGTAGGAAATTGTAAAAGGTAAATTAAAATTTATACATTTAAAAATTTGAGTAGCTCCTTTAGCTTCAATAACTTATTTTCAGAATAGTGTTTCTAGTAGCAACATTGACCCTAATTCAGATATTTACATTTTTCTATCATCAGGAATTCTAGAGTTTGTCTACTCAAATTTGACCTAAATTCAGTTTGGTTTCTCCGCCAGTACTGAAAACTGTTTAACATGCAGTATTACTGTGTGGAAAGAGTGATATTCAGCAGTATTTTTTGCAAAACTTTGTTTTTAATTGCTGAGTTGTAATCTTTTAGCTGTTCAAAAGTTTTATCTTCCGGAGCAATTTGAAGAGTTTCCGGAGTTATCAATTTTTCTCATTTTTTCGGAGCAACTCCGAAGAATCCGGAGTAGTTGGCATGTCTGTATTATGTTCCTAAATTTTAATTTTTCTTTACTTCCACTCAAATACCATTTATAAGCTAAGTGCTCATTATTCTATAATGAATGTAATTACCGCAACAGACAATGCATTTATTAATAATAGTAATTTTATAGATAATGAAAGAAAATTTAGTTCAAATTAATGTTTCAATGATGCACAATCCGTCCATTTTGTACTTAAAGAACTGTTATAGCCTTTTAGTGCAGGTAAGACTTGATATTTTCTGTTATTTTTTTCTCTTAATATTTCTTGTGGATATTTAGGATTACTAAGATTTATTCTAAGCTCTAGAATGTACTGAATTTAGTAATATAATTCAAAAGAATTTTCATGGTGTCATTATTTTAAAAATGCCTTCATTAAAATGAAGGTACTGTGAAGTCTCCCCCTTTGTTCACAGCACGCGCCAAATCAGCTGATCGGAAATTCCACCTGTTGACCCAGTTTACAATAACGTGGCTTCGCAGAGTCTGAGATGTTGACAGTTGTATTGACTAGGCGTTACACCCCTGATCGGTCACGTTAATGAATCCTTGGGAATACCGGAATCGAGACAGCTAGCGAATAAGAATACAACTAAAAAAAACTAACTGTAACCTTAGCTAAGGTTCTTAGGTCGTAACTGACCAAAAAACGGTTGGCGGGACCGTGACTGACCCCCAGGTATAAAAAGCCTTGAATTTTGCATTTCAGGGCTTTTCGACATTTTTTTTTACGTAAGTGCTTTGACCTCGTGGAGGTTCCGAGTCTTTTGACCGGAGCCAGCTTTTTAGTGATTGCGTTCGGGAGACTCGTAAAGTCCGCTCATATAAGGAGCGGCAGGGTCTCGGATACCGAACGGGGGATAGATTGGGTTGCATTGCACCCTGGAAGAGTCTCCCCATTTGTGAGATTATTTAATCTTTTATTTTCCCTACTGTAATCGTCGTGGCAATTCAATGCCAGCCGAAAATACTCTACATTTCTACTTGTTTTGGGGAGAATTAGAATCCTGTTGTATATATAACCGTATTTACTCCAGAAAGAATAAAAGTAATTCCCAATTTTATCGTGACTGTGATTCTTCTTCACGCTACCTCTTCACTCGAGAACACTGAATTCGTCACAGTACTTTTGAAATGACTTTTTATGTAATTAATATCCAACCGTGAAATTTGAGACACTTCTGTATACTAACATTTCTACTATACCCGCATGGAGAGTTAAATTTATTTTGAAAATCCCATGTTTCCTCGAGAGAATTTTTCATCCTGAAGAATTTCTGTCTCATCTTCCCAGTTTGTACAACAGCATTCGTTTTTTGGTGCACCCACTACCAAGTTATAAACAAGTTTGTCTGGCATTGTCTCCGGTGGGAAAACGTAGCATAAGAAAAACACAAATAAAATAATTGAGGATAAGTTGAAAGTTGTTAACCCTTGTCTATCTGTTAAAAGAAAGATAGTAGCTATATGCTTTCTAGTAAAATTATTTATTGCTGTTAGCCCACGTCTCTTTACATCTCTCGTTTGACGCCTTAATTCTATTTCGTCATAATTTAATACCATCAATTACACCAAAAAAATGGGAGGGAGAGAAGCTCGAGGGAAAAACCACATAGTCATTCCCTGCGTGCTGAATGGAATAAAAGCATAATTCCATCAAGTGTGTTCCATTCTAAGTAGTCCGGTTAATGCTGGGTCACGACTTCTTTAATAATCATAGATTACTAGCTTGAATTCATCGTCAATTCCTCCATATAAGAACGTTAGTAATTATCCTAGCATTTGTGAATGCATAAAAAATTAATGGGGGGAAGTCGTAAGTTCCTTTTTTCTCTTCTGTTTGGGCAGCTGCAACCAATGACCCTTTTTTTTGTCTAGTAAATATGTATAAAGATGTTGCTAAAAATTAATTAGAATTTAATAATTCTTAAGTCAATAATGGAATTTAAAGTATTCCAAGTTCAAGATTTAAAATATTTATAATGTATTGGAGAAAAACCTTATTTTTATCTGCATTTCGAGCAAAATGTTATTTTTTGTTCGATTTTTAACATTTAGTAAAATATTCGATTTTAATAATCATAGATTACTAGCTTGAATTCATCGTCAATTCTCCGATATAAGAACATTAATAATTATCCTAGCATTTGTGAATGAATAAAAAATTAATGGGGGGAAGTCGTAAGTTCCCTTTTTTTTTTCTCCTGTTTGGGCAGCTGCAACCAATACCCCCCCCCCCTTTTTTTAGTAAATATGTATAAATATGTTGCTAAAAATTAATTAGCATTTAATAATTCTTAAGTCAATAATGGAATTTAAATTATTCCAAGTTCAAGATTTAAAATATTTATAATGTATTCGAGAGAAACAATTTAAATTTTTCTAAGTTCAAGATTTAAAATATTTCTAATGTATTCGAGAGAAACAATTTAAATTATTCCAAGTTCAAGATTTAAAATATTTATAATGTATTCGAGAGAAACAATTTAAATTATTCCAAGTTCAAGATTTAAAATATTTATAATATATTCGAGAGAAACAATTTAAATTATTCCAAGTTCAAGATTTAAAATATTTATAATGTATTCGAGAGAAACCTTATTTTTATCTGCATTTCGAACAAAATGTTATTTTTTTGCGATTTTAACATTTAGTAAAATATTCGGTTTTAATAATCATAGTTTATAGCTTGAATTCATCGACAATTCTCCGATATAAGAACGTTAGTAATTATCCTAGCATTTGTGAATGCATGAAAAATTAATGGGGGGAAGTCGTAAGTTCCCTTTTTTTTCTTAATTGCAGAGAACAATGATTTTTTTGTCTAAATATGTATAAAGATGTTAAAAATTAATTAGAATTTAATAATTCTTAAGTCAATAATGGAATTTAAATTATTCCAAGTTCAAGATTTAAAATATTTATAATATATTCGAGAGAAACAATTTAAATTATTCCAAGTTCAAGATTTAAAATATTTGTAATATATTCGAGAGAAATAATTTGAATTATTCCAAGTTGAAGATTTAAAATATTTATAATGTATTCGAGAGAAACAATTTAAATTATTACAAGTTCAAAATTTAAATTATTCCAAGTTCAAGATTTTAAATATTTATAATGTATTCGAGAGAAACAATTTAAATTATTCCAAGTTCAAGATTTAATATATTTCTAATGTAATCGAGAGAAACAATTTAAATTATTCCAAGTTCAAGATTTAAAATATTTCTAATGTAATCAAGAGAAACAATTTTTAAAAATAAGTCAAGATTTAAAAAATATTTTATATATTCGAGAGAAACTTATTATCCAAGTTCAAGATTTAAAATATTTGAAAATAGAGAGAAATAATTTGAATTATTGTTGAAGATTTAAAATATTTATAATTATTCGAGAGAAACATTTATTATTACAATCCAAGATTTAAATTATTCCTTTTAGAATTTAAAATATTTATAATGTATTCGAGAGAAACAATTTAAATTATTCCAAGTTCAAGATTTAATATATTTATAATGTATTCAAGGAGAAACCTTATTTTTATCTGCATTTCGAACAAAATGTTACTTTTTGTGCGATTTTTAACATTTAGTAAAATATTCGATTAGATTTTGAATTCCATTATTTTTCCTTCTGATAGTACTTGAAAATGTGATGTAAAAAATAAGTAATGGTATCATTTAATCACAACAAACACATAAATGTAATCCGAGGAAATAATCCGCTTTTATAAATAAAGTCTCAATTTTTTTTTATTGCCCCAAAATGGGCAATGAAAACCAAACAGTAAATCAGTCGTAGATCAGAAAATGAAGAACAAAAAACTTTGCTATTAAAAAAAAAGTGGCCCTACAGCAAGATTAAAAACATTTAAACTTTTTCTTTTATTATTACTTCTTTGTTTTTTTATCTTTAATTTTCTATTTAAATCATATTTTTTTGCTCTTTCTTTTCCTCTTTTTCTTTTTTCTTTTCTTCTTTTTTCATTCAATTCTTTTTCGTTTTTTCTCTTTCTCTTACCTAATTTTTTTTCCTTTCTTACTTTTTAAAAAAGGGAAATGGAAAAAAAAATTTTAGAAAAAAGAATGGTAAAAAAAAATTTAATATTTATGATTTGAAAAAAAAAAAAAAACGAGGAAAAATATTCAGAGAATTAACATAGACAAATAATTTGAAAATAATTTTAACTAAATGTTGTGATACAGAAAATATTAAATTACTATGTTTTTTTATTCTTAATTAAAAACATTCAACACAAAAATTTTTATTAAAATTAAAAAAATTTATATTTTTAAATTTCTTAATTTTTTAATTATTTTTTATATGTTTTATTTATATTATATTATTATAAAAAAAAAACTTCAATGGGCACTTGTTTTATATTTCACCACTAAAGCCGCAAAAATCGAATTTTATTATGTAACATACATGACTATTTGGGACAAAACAAACATATTCTCGTAATTAGAAACAAAGAACAAGAAAAGATCCCCATTGCCTATAAAGGTATCGTTAAACTTTGAGGAATAACATAACCTATTTATTACCTCACTTCACGTTGGCTAACTTTTTATAACTTGGGTTTTTAATCTTGGATTCTGTAGTAAGTTTAGAGAAGGAAATCATGCTGTATTTTAAACCTCTGTTCTCATGATGTCGTTTTGCATGCGGTGTATTCGTCCGGTCTTATTAACCGATGTCATAGACGGATTGTAATTTATGAAGCATTAATCCGGCTCTTAATGACCAGACGAAAATCTATTCCTTTGTAATTGTAAAGTTTTTCTAGTTAATTAACAAAAGCATAAATAATCCTTGCGGTGAAATGAACAACGTGCATAAATTGTCTTTTTTCAGATTTGTTAATACTCTTATAGACTTCCGATGATAACCTGATTATTGGTTATTCATTAATTTTTGATGTTAGGGAAATTGTATAGTGTTGCCGAGGGAAAAACTTTCAGAGCATATAATATAGGAAATGTTTAACCCTTTGTACCTCAACAACCCTGAATTTAAAAAACGTTTTCTTGTGTTAGATTATATCACATGAACCAAAATAAAATTTAAAATATTGACAAACGTTTTTCTGCAAATAAATATATATTTCTTATATTGTAAATTACTTTGTACTAAAATTATATAAATAATTTGGAACTACCTTTTTTTGTGAGATAAATTTACTTCTGGAGTCGTATTTTCTTTCTTAATTTGTCTTAAGATCGCTATGGCAGAAACATTAATTTTGTGTATGTATGAACATTAATGTATGTATGTGTGCGTATATATGTATGTGTATGCATGTATAACACAACCAGTTGGAGGGCTGGTACGTTTGAAGTTCGCCTAAACCCATAAACAAAATTGTCAACCTTAGGAAAACCAGTTTCATATTTCACAAAGGAAAAAAAGTAAATTTTAATTTATAATTTCTTTTTATACATCATTAAAATTAAATATTAATTTTTTCCAGTATTCTTAGTTTTGGTGTCCATTTATGTATATCAACCAAATAAGAGAGTTCTATAATGATTATTAAACTTTACTATAACACTTTGAGCTGTATTAAACGGTTCCGCTTTAATTTGTTGGCCCTTCATAAGACAAAAACTTAGGTGTACGCGTGTGTATGTATATATATAATTTATCACAAAGTTTGAATATCCTGAGGGCGTATCCCGAACAATGCCTCTTTCAATCAGCGAATTATAAAAGCTGCCCCAAATGTCAAATTCTGGGCCAACAGCCTTTGAGTCGGGTCATAAGCTGTTTTTTCTTTAACGAAAGAAAGTTACTTCTTGTGCATTTATTGAAACAATATCTTATCTTTCGGCTCTTTTGTATGTTTTTATATGTATTAGTTGTAGTGTGTATTAATAACAAAGGACTACTTTCAGATCATGGTAACATTTTTGGTATGAAAGCCTCTACATCTTAAAGCTTTCTATTATCATTATCTAATCTCTGACTTTTTCCTTATGGCTAAAATTCGAATTTTTCCTGAAAGTTGTCTTTTACTTGACGTTGATGTGGTAGGGTTACCTAAGAAAGGCAGCACTGTGAAATAGAATTCGAAATTATCCGAATGAGTTACTAATCTGTGAATAGGATTATTCAAAAGCTGTTAAGATTGAACAAATTTGAGAGAATAAACGAAATTTTAACCAAAAGTCTCATAGATTAAAGTTCTTTGGGAGTTAAACGGCTCATCTCATTTACTTGGTCACATTTCTTCATAAATAGAACTTGTAGGTATGGTCGTCGACCATGTTGTGGTACCGAAGCGGGTCTCTTTTTTTATTTTTTTTAACCATAATCCACGGATTGAATTCTGAGAGCAAAATTGGATATTTGTAGACAATTTGTTTGAATAAATCTCAAACTGCAGAACCCCTGTAAAACATTACGATAACCTAAACGCTCTAAGTGAAACCGAACTCTTTTGATGCGGTACCCCCTCATTGTTCCAACAGCTTCCCTTTTCAGCTTCATGTATACCAAGAATACATTACTTATAACAACCATCAAAACATTCGAACTTGGAATTGGAAAGAATAGCTATGATATATACCTCCTTATCCACTAAAGCATTTGTGAAATTACGTCTGTCCGTGTATGAACGGTAATTCAACGAAGCTGGATGCGTGACATTTGGTATACGAATAATAACTAAATGATAAACGTAATCCATGTTTTATCAGAATTCGTCAACCGGAAGTTATGATAATACAGATTATTGGGTTGTTTAGCACATAAACGTCTCCAAATGTTAGAATACCGTTTGCTGGAACAAATGTCCGAAGCTATTCGGAATCACTTTTATCCCTTTTCGATCCAAATTTATATTTTAATTACATCAATTTATTGCTGACCTAAACATTTTGATTGAGGTAAACAAGTGGGAACAGTGATTCTTAAAGAACTTTTTGAGCCACACTTGTTGCAACACATTGAATTGCACGAAAGTCCCTTGCTTTTACAATGACATCTAGGAATGAAACTTTTTTGCAATATCTGTGCATAGCCATGCACTTCTCGAATTAGCTTATCTCAACGACATTTCACGAGAATAAATCTCACCATCAGTGCTTGGGGATTGTAGACATACACCGGTGATAGTCCTAATATATAAGATTATAATCAAATGTTCGGTCTTTCACCGAGGTATTTGAAGTATGTTGGCATTCACCGGTGAGTGTCGACATTTTCCACTTTCGGGCATTCACAGTAACACATACATGAAGCATTACATCAAACAACCCATTATTCCATCAAACCAGTGCGCTGGTCAAACAATTAAACCGGAACTATCTAGTAAACGAAGCACCCAATAAAACCCGCTCTTCAAGAGTTCCAAAGTATGTTGTTTTATTATTATGTCGGAGGAAATATAAAGATATTTTCTCGAGATAAACGACACTCGGCGAGACTAAAACGGCTCCCTCCATTATCGCTCGCAGACAACAAAAAACAGCCCGGTGCCCGCTCGACATCGAAAGAAAGAAAACACAATGAAACGAAAAATCGCGGAAGAGCGATGCGATATCGCCAAAACAATGTATCGGACAAACCGGAGAAAATCAGACAGAAATTAGTGGTGGCGAGGAAAAGGAATTCCGATAGGCCAACCACAAAAAGGAAACCAATTTTTATCAGATCACAAAAGAGGACCGTAATATCCAATCTCTGTCTTACGACACACTCGTGATGTATGCTCTGTGCTCGATACTTACACGAATTGTGCACGTTAGGGTGCATTTCTTACAGAGAAAGAACATACTCAAATGTAATAGTTTGATATTAGGATATCATTTACAGCGAGAAAGTTTTTGCAGTCGTCCTTTATTAATGTTCTTTTAAATAATGACCTAAAATTATGACTAAGTGAACTATTTGGTGTCGTTTTGAAATATAGTATACCTGAAGAAATTTTAATATATAGCGTAATACATCTTTGAAAAAATAAGTACTTAGACTTCTACGCACTCCCAGACTCCTCTCTGATTATGTTTTGTTTCTATAAAAAGCTGTTTTTTTACGGGGCAACTCGATCACACCTAAGAATACTTTTGATTTCGATAATTGATTCCCTGCTTCGAAATATATTTTTAAAGGATACTGTTTTGTTCTTAGAATAAAACTTGTTAAACTGTGATTAATCAACCATGTAATTTTCATCGTTTAAAATAAATTAAAATCTTCTCTTCTGTTTTAACTGTAATATGTCTTTGTGATTATTTAAATTTTTTTTTCTAAACTTTGTATAGAATTAAAGTACATTTTTTTTATACCTGCCCACTCTTGTTCCCTGTCGCCTTTGTAGTGATTTAGTTTGGAGTACTACGGATTATATTTTAGCTACACGATGCCAAAGGAGACTGGAACCTCTTGCTCAACCGTTTGCTCTATAATATCTCGTCTCATCTTTCTTAATTTAACGTCAATCACATAATTAAGCAAATTATTGATATTATTTTTTGTTCTAAGAGTGTTCGGTTTGTTTTAAGTTTAACAGTCACATGTGCTATAACTGTAGATTTGACTGAATTATAGAAGAAAATATAAATTTTCGACATGTTCAACATTCACCATTAGTGCATGGAGAATGTCGACACTTACCGGTGTAAGGGTATTTAGCAAATATTTCGGACTTAACACCAAACGACTTTGTGAATGTTGACATTCCCTGGTGAGAGTGGTGAAAGTCTACATTATCCAGGTTTCATCTTTAGCTCTCACATATGCTTTGATATGTAAGAGTATGTAAGCATATATAAATTTTTTGCCCCTACACGAGCGCCCTGAAGTACTCCCAGTTTGTTGCGCGTATTTCACCATTAGAAGACTCCTAATCATTTTTAAACCCTAAAGTAGGGTTTCACTCTTTGCGAGGTCTTAACAACATCCCATTAAAGTAATGGGATGTTGTTAAGACGTCGCAAAGAGTGATATGGACTTAAGCATAGCGAAGCTGACAAGGAATGGACAACCAAATGCGAAGCGATATGGAGTAGACTGGAGTGGAATCAGTTTCACTGTGATGTTTAAACATTGTATTCTAGTAAATATTGGTTAGGGAAAGAGACTAAAAAAAGGAAGTGGAGAAACCACAAAATATGCTTTCAAAACCGAACCGCGGCAAGTGGAGTGAAGTTGAACCTTGCAGCACCACTTCGCAGGGTCCTTTCGGCTTCAAAGGAGGCCAACCTCAAGGTCTGGTTAGCCTTCGTTTAGCAAAAAAGTAAACCATTGTTGTCTAAACTAAACCAAAACATAATTTAAAAATCACGAACACAGTCCACTACGCTCAAGTCCGCTCAACTTGGTATCCGGTGTTCACCAGCTGTTAAGCGGATTCCAAACTTGTCTTCAGCACAATTTGAGCCCGCATAGTCCGTTACCTTAAGCCAATGATCGATCTCTTCGGCCACCATTCGCAGTGTTAAATGTGTTGTTTAAATTGTCTAAACTATCATTATATCCTCATTTTCACACAACCAGCTTACACAAATTCCTCGTGTCGATATTATAATTTCGACATTATAATTTATATCGACATTATAATTTATAAAAGGACAGACTGGAAAGTCTGTCCTTTTATAAATTATAATGTCGATTTGGTTGGTCGTTTGATATGAGTTTAGTGGCGCTAAATCCTCTTGGGACTGACTGCGTCAAACAAAATGTGAAAACAAAACTAAAGACGAAATTTACAGATAAAAATTTTGAGGGAAAAATAAATAAATAAAACATTCAACACAAAAACACTTATAAAATTGAGTTACATACAAAGAAACAAGAATAATGTCGATTTGAATTTCCACCAAATCAGTTACATCATAATAAATGTTTCTCAAATGACCTCATAACTTTCTTTTGTGTCTTTAAGTTTGCTTTGTAATACAGTAAGCAAAAATCAAAGTTAATTCAAAATAGCTGTTTTTTAACTGTTCCAAACAGAAATATAAAATTGTACGTAGTTATATTTCAATCCTGGTGAAGAAATTGCTGGTATTGATGCAATTTATTTTTAACCTTTCTTTTCTTCAACCTGTAAGGATTCGAACTTATTACTGATTAATAACAATCAATAATAGTTGTTTTTGAATGTATTAAAACGAAAATCTGGCAGTGCCTTTAATCCGTTTATGAAGATAGCTCTTTACGAAGCTCAACAAGTGCCAGATTGGAGTTTTTAAGAGCTCTCTGTTTCTTAAGGAAATTATCTCTTTCTCTGATTTCACCTGTAGGGTAAGGAATCGTTAAAGAGTCGTAAAGTAGTGCTTATCTTTTAGCTAGTTTGAAGAATTCCTTGTAACCTTCTTTTCTTATTGTTGTTTTAACAGCTCTATGCTGTAACCGAAAAGCTTCGCAGAGTTTATTTATTTTACTTTGTTGAACAAGTTTTTGTAGTGAGTTTTAAGAGCAATTGGTAGAAGAAATATCTGATTTTTAAGCCTGATAACCCAAACGGTTGCAGTTAAGAGTGTAAAAGGTCAGTTTTACTTTTTAGTATATGACTAACCTAAACTCTTTATTTTTATGTAAAAACTAGAAATTTCTATTATTCATTCATTTTATAGACCTGGTTGTGCATCCATGGTTTATTTTTCTTTTTATGATAACTAATAGCAAACTTAATAGTATAAATATCAGAGTAAAATTCTTGATACTAGAAGTGGGCAAAATACCCGCAACAGTGTGAACTCTTGAACTATTTTCTTATTCTCTATAATACAAATGACCAATTTTTTTTTTTAAATATAAATTTACATTTCATTTTGTTTTATTTTTAAAAATTGTGCTGTGTTAAAATATTTAAGTATGTTTTCTGTGAAACTGTGTTTTCCATTTTCATTTGTCTTTAAATGTAAATCTTTACATTTTAACACTAGATTTACGAATGTTGATCAGATACCTATTTTTACTGAAGTGAGCCAATTTGACATACAAGAAAATTGAACTTTTTGCCAAGAAAATAGTTCCAAATTAATTTAAATAAAATGTTGGCTATAAAAAAATTCATGGAAAACATTTTTACATATAAAATCTGTTTTTGAAACCCATTTTCCGCAAACATTTCTATTACATTTAGCACAATGGTTTCTACATCTGTTTCTTTTGCATGATTGTTGAACTTGACAATTCTTCCGTGCGTCAGTAGCATGAATTTCTGTCATTGGAATGGAAATGTTCTCGACTTCTCTATATTTACTTTATACTATACTTTATACTTTAAATTTACTTTTTACTATATTTATTACTATATTATTTTCATATCCATTCTATGAGTCAAATTGGCTCACAACCGTGAAAATAGGTATAATTTGATAATGCGAAATGAAGGGGTCTGAGGGGAAGAAATGAAAGTTTATATATATTTTATTACTTAGCTAAAAACCAACGTATGTTTTTGAAAAGTGATATTAAAGTTTTATATATATATATATATATAATATATATATATATAGTGAGTGATCAGATTTTTAATGAGTCAAATTGGCTCGGTCCGTAAATCTAGTGTTAAAGACATTTGTCTACGATAAATGTTTTAAATGTTATTTTGGTATTTTCTCAAAATATTAAAATATTGAAATGTTATTTTGCCAAAAGGTTTATACAATTTTTAACTATATTCTGAACAAAAATGTTAATTCTCTTTGATATTTATTTTATCTTTTATAAAAATGTGAATTTTAAATTTTTTCAACTGAGATTTTGTAGAATATTTGAAATGTAATAACAATTATTAGAAAAACTATCAATTATTTTGGTTTATAAACACAGGTAAATATCTGGTTATATAAGATAAATTTTATGCAGTTTATTGAATTATGCATTTGAGTTTGTTGTAAGAAATGTAGCGAAAATGTGAATTTACTTCTAAAATTTTGTTAAAAAATTGCCTATATTTTGAAATTTTTTCTTGCAATTGCTCCTTTACATTCATTAATTTAACACCCCCATTTTAACTCGGAAACATTTTGTGTTAAAGTTTTATGCTTTGGTTTTAAAGAAAAAAAATGTTTAGAACGTAGTCATGCAGACTGATTACTTAATTTAATTTTACTTGATTTTCATTTGTGTAATCTTTCATAGACTATTGATTTGTTTTTTCTTTGGTTTCTCTGTCTCTTTATTGTAAAATTAATGCGGGAAGTTGATTGCTTGTTCTTATGTCTTATCTTGTTTCTTTAATAAACTGTTTTGTTTAGCTAATGAACAAAATTTTAACTGTATTTTTTCATAGTCTTATGAATACTATACAAATGTTAAAATTACATTAAAGAAATTAAAAATTGCATTATTCAAACTTTTAACCGAATACCCGCCAGTGTTATCAAAATATAACACGATGCATGATAGGTGATACATTTTAATAAACTTACAACCCTGTATAGGATATTTATTTGAATTTTGACCAGGACACTGGATAAAAGTGGTGTTTTAACCGTCCAAAACTGGTCAAAAATGTTCAGAATTGGGTCAGAATTGTAAACAGTAGTTTTAAATGGTCTTAATTTTAATATATAACATCTTTTGTAATTACTAGGGACTTTTAATAAGCATTAAAAATAGTAGTGCAGTTAGAGAAAATATTACATTAACAAGTTCATGAGATTTATTATGGTTATACATTATAATAAGAATGTTTGAATTTAAAAAATGAATCAACCATGCACACGCAATTGTAAAATCCAGTTGCAGCAAAAAAACATAAAATACACTTGAACCTGATGTCTGGTCACAGCATTAAAGGTTAAAGGCATTAACATAAAATTTGTTGATTTTACAATACATCTAATGAACTGTTGTAGCTCTTCATCTATAGAAAGATTATTTTCTTCATCTATATAGTATACGAATGTTTGAATTTTAAAAATGAATATGCACATGCAATTGTAAAAATGTAATTTTGCAGTCTAAAATATGAGTTACAGTTTAAAAATAAAACATGATTTAAAGTTGCATAAATTTTAAAAAATGCATTTTACAATGAAAATTGTTAAAAAAGTTGAAAATCACTTGACCTGATGTCTAGTGGGAAGCAATGAAGAATTACATTCATAAAATTTGTTGATTTTATAATGCATCTAATGAACAATTGTGGCAGCTCCTCATCTATAGAAAGATTATTTTCAAAGTTTGAAGTAATCCAAAATAAATTACGAAATCGTTTAAATTTAGAGACAACTACAATACTTGTAACCGTTTTTTGAATTCAACATAAATTACATCTAAGCCAGTTTATATATATAAAAAAAATAAGTAAAACATTTTTTTATCTTGGTATTATGTTATATTTGTTTTTTGCTGGTGTTATTTATATTATGGCATTTTTAACAAATGTATTTTGCCTTTATCATATGCTAGTAAACTATGTTCGATTCGTATTAAATATATTGAAAAGTGAATTTCAGTGATCAAAACTGGTTAAAATTGATATTGACCAGGACGGTTAAAACTGGTTAAAACCACTTGTTTAAACACCCCATGGTTAAAACGATACAACCCTGATCTTCTATCTTTTCCTTTTCATGTGTTGTAAATTTTTGTGTAATAACACATTTCTCCAAGAAATCACCAATATAATAAATAGCCTAGATCGTTGATTGGTAAATATCCCGGGTGATCCTACCTTAAAAAATATGGTAATCTAATACTATCCAGTAATAAAAATCGATTTATGCTTTCATTTGTATGATTAACTTGCTTGTTGAATAATTTAAAGCTTGAAAATGTTTACCTCTGTTAATATTACGGGTTAAACGGGGTATTAACCTCTTGTTGCTAATGAATTGGTAAGTGCTACAAATATTTTAAACATGTTCATTTGGACCATAATAAAAATTGGTCTCATGTTAAAAAATGTTACTGTAAAACGTATGTTAAGGTAAAAAATTCCTCGCCTATTTATATCTTTAAACATTCCAAATTTGACGAAAAAGCAATGGATGAAAAAGCAATTATCACCCGTCATGGCACGACGGGTGATTTTCTAATTCCTTGAAAATATTCACCATAAAGCTTAATGAAACCTTTTTAAATTATTTTTTAAAAGTAAAGGTTCAATTTAAGTAAAAGTTTATATTTATTTAGTTACATCTCTAATTTTTCTTTATGAATTCATCATGCATTTTCTTTTATGTGTATATCAATTAAAATTTTTTGGCAAGTTCTTTAATTCAATGTATAACTTCTTTTAGTTTTTATGTCGATTTATTGTGCTACAACTGGATTCATTTTTCTTAAGATGCTTACTATAAGTTTGTTTTGTGTTATAAAAAGCTATCCACTATATAATAATAACCTAAGTTAGCTCTCCGTGTGTATATCTGCGGGCGCATTAATATAGTATACTTAAATATTTGGCCATCCCCTATATAATAATATCCTAAGTTATCTGTCCCTCTGTCCTCGAATTTATGAAGCGGTTGTACCTGGAATGGATTGAGGTATCCATATTTTATAGTTAGTGTTAGCAACGTCCGAAATCCACCTCTTCCCCTCTTTTCTAGCATTTAATGTCATTATTTCAAGCCTTTTTTTCTCCGGTTAAGAGCCAGTGTATAAATTTATCAATTTGTCACATAATAAATAGGTAAAAATAAAAATTTATCTTCTCGCATCGATCCGATTCTTAAATAAATTGGAATAAATATGCTTAATATAGCGAAAAATACTGTCTTCCTTAAATCCATCCCTTTGAAAATAACATTTTTTTTCTAGCATTATGACGTCATTCCTTTAACCATTTCATTTAATCATTTCTTATTTTAAATTATTTAAATATCGTCTGCATTATTTTCAGACGTTTTATCACTGAACTTAGATATTACGTAAATAATTTTCTTTTATATTTGGCTTAAATAATAGATTAGATACATATGTGCTAATTTTAAATTTAATCATCGATTATATTTTTGTTTCAATGAAAATTTTATCACCGGTATTAACAACAAATTCTTTTCATAAAAGTCTGAGTCTATTTCACGGACTAATAATTATCTAGAGTTTAAGTTATTTATCTTTGAAAATTAAGAATACATATGATTAAATTTATCAAAAAGAAGATTTCTAGCATTGACGTGATTACTTTACAACAAATTCTATTTAATTCCAGGGTGTAATGAAAATGATAGTTTCATTCCTTAACTTCCATTAATTACTGTGGGGAAAAAAAAAGTGGGACGAACTTAACGATAATTTCGAAGTAGCTAAGAAAACGTTGAGTTGTCTTCCTAAATGAATTCAACGTGATTCTAAACTGCATTCACAGTATCGCGAGACTTTAGAGGAGTATAAAGATAAGCAAATTATTGAGCGTGTACCAGATAATTCTCAGCTAAAAAACAAACCATTTTTTTACTAGCCTCATAGGGTACTTACGATTCTAGAAAATTAAAAATTTTAGCGATCCCATCATATGACGGGCTATATGCTAGTTAGAATAATTTAATTTTAAGTTAATAATGCTTTTTAAAACTTTTCCAGTACTGATAACTAATATCACTTTCAAGTTTAATTACGTGAGATATTTCCTGTCATTTGGTCAGGAAAAGTCAGGTTATCAAACAAGTTTTTCTTGCTAGAACCATGAAAGATGTGTGGTATTTTATCCACCACTCTTTCTGGATTTAAAATTTTCACCCCTCGCCTACGTCTTGATGAGAGAGGTCTTGCAGCAGTTTTCTTTTCTCAACTGAAATCAGTCATCCGAAATTTTTGACGGTGCGATTGGCTCAGCGAGGAGCTTTTCCTGTGCGCTTTGTAAAGGTCTCTCCAGAAGCGGAAGTCGAGAGAGTTACACTAGAAGAAGAAAAAAAAGATACTTTTTTTTTCTGTCGTCCCCTCATTTCAGGCCCGTTTCCCGCCTCGGTATAGTGTTAAATATTTAGATTGGTTTGCGATATTCTTGGCGACGGATAAGATGCAGAAAATATAGCGTAGTGTTATTTTGACTGTATTCTTCGTTATCACCTGTGATCGATAAGAACCGCTTCCTTTAAAACGACGTCTTGACTGATTTTTTTTTTCCCCAAAAAATGTTTCCAAGAAATGGCATGTTTTTTTCTGTAGTTTCTGCTCCGTTTTATGTAAAAGAAACTTAAATAAATAAAATTCTCTTATACAACGCAAAAAGATAATGATAATCATAATACAGTGGACTCCGCTTAATGTGATCACGGTTAATGTTATCAGTCGCTTATTGTTATCGAAATCACTTGGTGCCAATTTTCTCTATTCATTTGTATGTTAAAATTATCACTTAATGTGATCGTTACATCGGTTAATGTTATCAGTTTTCGAACCTCATTTCAGCTGGCAAAGGAATATTCACAATGCATTTAGAAGGAACTCATTCTTTTCTTTCCCTTCGTTCTTGTTTTAATTTCCGAGAATTCTCCCTCTTTCACCCATGGAAAAAGAGGAAAAAACAAAGCAGTGGGAAATTACACGTTCCTGGAATTTTTCAGAAATACGCACACCCTGCTGGTGGTCAATAGTTGTCAGATAAGCAAAAGGCAACAAATTCTATTCGGAACTGAGAAGCAGTGTATTCACTTTTTCTACCTTACTCGCTTACATGCTATTTGTTGATATGGAAGCCAGAAAGCGACATGATTTAACATTAAATCTTAATATCGAAAATATAAATCGTTATGACAGGTTACCAAATATGAGTCAGCGCAGTTAAACATTTCTCAGCTTCTGAATTGCATTAAAAGTGTTGAACCGTAGAGTACAACACCACTCCTGACTTGAAAAAACATTACGATTACGAACGATTTATCAATGAGCTTCTTAGAAAGAATTGTAGACAGTCAACAATTGATCAATTATTTTTATTATGTAAACAATTCTAATGTCTGAAAGGACAATATACAGTACGTAAATATAAGGTGAGTTTTTTCATTTTATTTTGAAATGTAGTACATGTGAATTAAAGAGGGAGGGGTAAATTTATCTAATTTTGTATATCGTTTATTGTTATCAATCGATTATTGTTATCAAAATTACAGTGTCCCAAACTTATAACATTAAGCGGAACCCTCTGTACATATCTAACCCTAAAGTCAGTAAAAATAAACAGATTTTTAATTTCAGCCGAATGGTTAGGGTGTTGATCTTCGGAACCCGACTTCATGGGTTGGAGTCCCACTATGGCATGGATGTTCGTAGTCGATCAGAATCGATTTTTTAAGCTAGCTCTAAGTCTGTCTCATCAGCCCTCCTTGCAAAAAAGAGACCGTAGCGACTCACTCTATCAAAAAGGAACAGACAGTTCATAATTCAATAAAATAAAACATTTTTCTATTATATTTACTGTTTATCGCTGGTTTCTGCATGTGTGTGTGTGTGTGTCATTATTACATTTAAACTTGCAAGTCCCATTTTTATCGTTTCCCTGGGTGCCGTAAAAGTTGCTCTTCATTTCCATTAATGCTTATGAAAATAAGAGATGAAGATTTAGCTATGAATTTTATTTGTATACCCTGAATGAAGATTTAGCTGTGAATTTTATTTCTATGGACTGAAAAGAAAAACAGAAAGTATTCGCCCGAAACGGATGTGATATCGTGCCGTTCGTTGCTTGATGAATATGCCGCGGGCGGTGAAGAGTTCTCTGGAATGTGCTGTTTATTTTTTTGTTTATTATTCCCTAACTGCGCCCGAGGGTCGCCCGTTTTGGTATGCCCGTCATATGAAAGGAAGTTTCGGAATTGGTGGGGGGAACTTGCGCAATCGCCAACGTTGGCTGACAGGTGGGATTGGTAAAGGAGAGCCGACTCTCTCTTTCAATGGACGTTTCCTGGCCGTTCGGAGCTGGCGTAAAATTTGAGACGGCCCTTGTTTTTTATTTAATAACTTATTCATTTTTACCTGTTCAAAGGGTTTGTATAGCTCTCGAAAGTGCTTTAAAACACTTTCTAATTGTGGAAAAAGTCTTTAAAACTGCTTTTAATCGAATTTATGTTAAAGTTTTTTCTCCCTAGCTCATTATTACTTCACGTTTTTATAATAGTACAATAATACCAAAGCCATTTGATAAATTACTATTTATTTTTTATGTCTGTTTATGAGCCAATACTTCCGATATACTCGGAAGTTTTCCGGTTTTTCGATATGTTTCCGATATTCCAATCGCAAAACTAATTCTTCCGATTTTCAGCGATATACAGGCATGCTAATTACTCCTGAGAATTGGTTACGGAAGTAACCAGTCGTTACCTTAACAGGTGACTCGGGAGAGAATTTGATAATTCCTCAGATTGATTCCTCAGATTGCTCCGGAAAAAGATAAAAATTTTGAACTACTGAAAGATTGAAATTCAGCAATCAAGTACAAAAGTTTGCTAAAATTAATCCAGAATATCACTCTTTCCACACAGTAATGCTGCATGTTAAAGAATTTTCAGTACTGTGCGGAAAAACCAAACTGAATTTAGGTCAAATTTGAGTAGACAAAAACTAGAATCCCTGATAATAGAAAAATGTAAATATTTTAATCAGGGTCAATGTGATTCAAGAACAAAATTTCTGAAAATAGAAGATGTTACAGCTAAAAAAAAGCTACCTATACATTATTAACACAGTGTATGCGGGACACGTACTAGTACGTTTTCTGACGATTGATACTTGATCGCAGGTCACGTACTAGTACGGGTTAGTGTTACAACATGGTTTGTTTGTGGGTACAAAAACAACGGTACATACAGGAAAACAAAGCCGAATTTATTATCTCATGCCGAGAAAATCAGCAGTATATTTGCTTCTTTTATATGAACAACTGTTTTCAACTTTGAACCTTAGAAAAAATAATTTCAGAAGTAGACTGACAAATGAGCATTTAGCATCGTTCCTAAAAATCAGTACATCTCACTTCGAACCTCAGTATAAGGAACTTTTAAAAATGAAATCGCAATTTCATTCATCTCATTAATGTATTTAAATCGTTAGGTACTTGTATATTTTTAAAATTTTAGAAAAATTTATCTTGACCCGCCAAATTTATTTTCTTTCGATTTTTGTCCCGCGGCCGAAAAAGTTTGTCCATCCCTGGGTTATTGTAACAACATAGTTTGTTTGTGGGTACAAAAATAACGTTATATAAAGGAAAACGAATCCGAATGTTTTTGTCTACTACATTGATTCTGGAAAAATTTAGACAAATAAAAACTAGTTTTTACATCAGTCGATGCGGAACCACAGAAGGGAAGGTTGATTAAAAAAAAAATCAATTTAGATTTAAAATTAACTTTTTATTTGTCCTTGCGAAAATGAGTGAATTTAACAAAGATAATTATGATAAAAATTTATATATTTGTTTATTTCAATATAAAATACGAAAAGTTGGTTAAAAAATTAAATAATTTTCGATTTACGCGCAAAACGCCCGCTCCCGGTACAATTCCGTTGCGAAATTTACCCGCACACATTGTGTTAAAATGCTATATATAATGCATGTTTTACTTTTTATTGTCTTATAAAAAAGTTAAAGTAACTCAGAGTGAAGTCGTTATTTTTAAACCATTTTTATAGAAAGTCATTATTTCATCTATCCACAAACCACGCTGAAATTTTGGGAACATTTTTGAAAATATATTTGCAGCTATCGGTCAATTTACCATTAATATTATGGGAAGTTTTTTTTTTATTTACGTCCAATGCCAATTGTTTCTTTGTTTCTTACTAAACATAAATTCTTTACGCGAGCAATCATGATTCCATCTGTTGTGTAATGGAGTTTTATAATAAATGTACTTAATAATAATCCACAGTCCATCAGTTTTTCTCCGTAGACACTTATCGTCCTTTCAATCAATCTCTCTCATTCTCATGCAAATGGCAGGCGACATCGGCTAGTCACCCCAAAAAATGAATCATGCCTTGTTTTAGCGATGCCCTTTTGTATTCCGGCTTCGCGCTTTGCTATCGATTGATGAAGAGCGAATGCTGTTTAAACCAGAGTTTGTTTCTGTATTAATTTTTGTGTGTAGCGTATAACTCAGTCTATGCATATACTGTATGAATATTAGTACTGCAGTAGATTTCATAAGACTCAAAAATATGTTTTAAATTTTTATATATATATAAATTCTTACTAGATTTGGTAGTACGTTTCTACTCTTAACTAATCATGAAAGTTGAGGAACGAACTTGACATATTTTTGACTTGTAGCTAATAATAAATGTAATATCTTTTGCATTTTATAATTGATAATCACTTACCTGATAGTACATTAACTTTTATGACTACTTGCTTAAGTTTTATCTATAGAGGCTTATATATATATATATATATATATATATATATATATATATATATATATATATATATATATATACACACATACATACATATATATATACACATATATATACATATATATACATACATATATATATACACATATATATACATATATATTACACACACATATATATACATACATATATATACATACATACATACACACGTACATGTGTGAAATAACGTAATATAACGTCCACATAATTTAAAATACTGTAGTCATCATGGTATCATCATCATTATTATTAATTGTAGTAGCCGAGTATATTAATGCGGACTTATAAAAGCATCTTTTATTTAGAACACCAGATGACACACAGATCCCCGTAGAAAAAAGAACATAAAACAGAAAATATTTGATGATATATTACATCGCTTGCTCAAAGGAAAAGCCTCTAACTCTGCTTGATAGGCCTTTTTATTAACTACTGGAAGGGGCGTAGCTTCAGGAATGATGTCGTTCCAGTAACCAATCACTTCACTTTAATTGCTTCTAGTTTACTCTAGATGTTATAGTATGTCACAATGCGTGGGAAGGTGAATCCAACGAGGTTGCGATTCTAAATTCAAAGGTGCCAGGAAATGAGTGTTCGCTGCCATATTTAAGAAAAATGTTTTAGAATTTTATTATTAATTTATACACATACATACTCTTAATATTACTGAATGCTAAACTTGAATTTTTATGCGCAGTGTTTGAAGCTTTTTTAATGTTGTGTAATTTTACCTTATATGAAAAAAAATTAATAACCAACTTTTATAACCTTTAAATTGGCATACAAGAAACCATCTTATATTTCTAGTAATCTTTGGTGACCACGACAACATCAACTTAATTTCTGATTAGTTAATACTTTATTTTCAGTTGTTAGTGGCCAAACGATGGTTAATGGTAGAGCGCTGCTCTTCGAAACAGGAATTCGTGGATTCGAATTCGCCGCGGGCATGGGTGTTCGTAGCCATTGGGAATCGGCTATAAGCAAAAAATTCCGGTCTAAATAGCCCTTGTGTACAAAGCAGTAGACCGTAGCTTTCCAAACCAAACTAAATTGTTTGTTAACGTGCCCCACGTGTTATAACTCCATACTCCTCTGATTGGTTGGCTTCATGCATAAGCGAATATACAAGATTTTGGCAGAAAGCGCCAAAAACGATTCAATAAATTGCACAATGTTATTTTAAAAGTTTGCCGTTTTCTTTCATGGCTTAACGACTGTTCTTTATCCAACATGATTATAATTCTTAAGTTTTTTGTGGATATAAAAAAAATCATTACTTGCGTGTGCATGCATGCTTGTATGTGTGTGAGAGAGATTAGTAAGAACACATTGTCAACTTTCTGGAACAATTTTTCTTCTATAGTTTTTATGCTATTGTTCTTTAAAAATAGCTTAAAATTCAGCCAATAAGTTGCGTTAAGTTTATATGGAGGGTAACAAAGAAATTATCAAAATTCATCTGTTTCTCGCCAAATTTACTTAGGCAAATTAGTTGGCAGAATGAACAGAAACATCTGTCGCTCAGAATTCTGACTAATATCTGCGAAATTACATAAAGCAGAATTTCCTGTTCGCCAAATCTACTTCCGACCTATGCTTCCGTGCCCTACGTAAAACGAAGGAAATGTGTTTCTACGGTTATAACTAAACCTATCTGGAATCGCTCCTTAGAAATGGAGTAAACAAAGCATTTATTCTTGCTTGCAATAGATTTTATGTATTTGTTTGGAGTTTACAACAAAATCGCGAGAAATAAAGAGGAGTAATTAATGCTAGAAAATGCAACATATACGCATATAAATGCAGTGGACACTGACTTACACGAAATGTTCAGATATATCCAAGGCTTCGAACCGTAATTTTTTTTCGTTTCAGTTCAACTAATATATATATATATATATATATATATATCAATTCAGTTCCGAATGAATAATTTTATTTTACATATATTCTTATTTGTACTAAAAAATATAATTCTATCCTAAACAAAATCTAGGGCTTCGAACCATAATTTTTTTTCATTCCGGTTCAATTAAAGAAATTATATATCGGTTCAATTCCGAATAAATAGTTTTATTTTATATATATTCTTATTTGTACTAAAAAATATAATTCTATCCAAAATAAAAAATAGAATTCTATCAAACTAGCATATGGCCCTTCATATCACGGGATCAGTAAAATTTTTATTTTTCCAGAATTGTAATGTAATCTATGAGGCAGTTAAAAAAAAATGGTTTGTGTTTTGGATGAAAAATATCTGGTACACACTCAATAATTTGTTTATATTCGTACTCCTCTGAAGTCTCCCGATACAGTGAATGCAGTTTAGAATCACGTTGAATTCATTTAGAAAAGTAATTCAAAGTTTTCTTAACTACGTCGAAATTATCTTTGAATTCTTCCCAATTTTTTTGTCACTTTAATTAATGGATGTAAAGGAATAAAGATATCAT
>CM063500.1:1840000-1927500 GCA_032207245.1 Pardosa pseudoannulata | reverse complement strand
ATTTTCTATTTAGATGTCTGCGCTACGATTTCCAGGTATAAGAGACTTTCCTCCATCTTCTGTCGCACGTCACTGAATAATCTTGTATTCAAAATGTATGGATATCATAACTTTCTGTTTCGATGTCTACGCTACGATTTCCAGGTATATGGAATATTTTATTGCTTATTACCGTCCTGTTTTTGTTTCGTCGGATTTCATCGTGTGTCGTCTGCTACAAGCCCGACTTTGGCGCAACAGGTTACGCCATCCGATGGGATATGTCGTCGGCTGTTGAAGCGTAACAGGGGGAAATACCCCTTCCCTTCCTCTCTGGCGTCATCTCGCGCTCTCACGTCACCGCACTCCTGACCCTGCGTGGATGTGGGCCCGTCCCATTGTTTTGGGGGTCCTCCAAACACGCCAAGTTCAAAAGAAAGAAGAGTCATTCGTTTTTGTCTTTGTGTCTTCTGATTCCGTATCGGACCGTTGAACCAGATATTTGTTTTTCCTTTTAACTTTTCTGGTGAAACAATGCTGCAAAAATGATATTGTCCACGGCTTAGGAGGTCCCTGGTAGTTCCCTCTAGGGACAAAGAACCCAAGCATTAATCCGGAGATTTTATTTTTTAAGGAACTTGAGAGGCAATAATTTTATATATAATGGTCATTATAAATGTAGTATTAAATAACCCTCCAGGTATGAGATCTATGCCTTTGCCGACTAAGCAACCGCGACTCTTGAGAAGTAGACTCAAAGATTTTATTTTAATTGTTAAAAAAGGGGGAAATTTCTGTCCGTTTTATGGTGAACTCTAATTGGAATAGGCGACATAAAATTCTAATAATTTTTATGCACATTTCATTATGAGTATCTATCATTAAATGTTCACTTACATACCTATTACATATCATAAAAATATTTTCTTGGTTCGAATTTTAATTATATTTTTTAACGTAAAGTAAATATAAATTAGAAAAAACTCTCGTACCATAGATCTTTTCAATTTTTTAAAGTGAAAAAAAAGAAAAAGAATTTTTAAGTAATCTGTTTTTGGAGTTCGTAAAAGTTTTTCATTGCTATTAAAGTTAATTAAAAACTTTTTAAGAGTCATTTTTAGTTTCGGAAGTATTTGCAAAATCTTTTCATGGTTATTAAAAATTTCAAACTAATTTAGTAATTAATAACTGGGCAAAATTTCAAACGTGAAAAATGGCTGATCTATTTGAATTTGCCGATTCTTGGAAAATAACTTTGAGATTAACTTTTGAGAAACTTCTGGTAGAAGGCTTGACTTTCATAATTTATATATAGATAGATAAGGTGGATGTCGTAGGAACACAGGGTTTGCATCATTTTAATTGAAAAGTCGCAACAATACGAAAGCATAGTTCTTGATTTTAAAGGAACACATCACCTTTTAACCCCTTTTCTGTGGAATATATTTGAGAAAAACGTGCCAAAAATCTAAAACAAAATTTCTATTTTTGTTCGTTATTATTATCAAAATATTAGGAAAATAATTTTAAACGAAATAACTACTATTTTCAGTATTTTCACATGTATGGAAAATGTTCATTGATTAGTCATTTTTGCTCAAATTGAAGCAAAACAAATCCAATGACATAATTTTTTGGATAAATATAAAAAACTGTGGAATATATTCGAGAAAAACGTGCCAAAAATGGAAAACAAAATTTTTATTTAAATTTTGTTAGTTATTATCAAAATGTTAGGGAAAAAAATTTAAACGAAATAACTACTATTTTAATCATATTTTCACATATATGGAAAATGTTGATTAGTCATTTTTGCTCAAATTGAAGCAAAATAAATCCTATGACATAATTTTCTGGAAAAATATAATAAACAAATACAACAATATTGTATATATATATATATATATATATATATATATATATGTGTGTGTGTGTGTGTGTGTGTGTGTGTGTGTGTGTGTGTGTGTGTGTGTGTGTGTGTATATGTATATATCAACTGTCATGAATTTCCTCAAATACCTTTGAATTTCACAAACCCTTTTCAATATCCGAGAAATGGCACGAAACTGTCGAATTTTTTGCGAAAAAGTATCTATCTATCGGAAAAATAGTTAATTAAATATTTTGCATTTGGACGAACCGATTTCGAGCTTCCCGGAATTAAATACCGTTTTTTCTCTTGCCCGAACTCAGGTCGGGCATTCCAAAAGGGGCGCATTAGCACGTACTGAATTCAAGCTTCACAGACAAAGAGTTAGGCAACTTTAAGTGCAAATTTTTTTATTTTATGCCTTATATCTCTTTTAATTATTATCGAACATACTTTCAGCATTTGTTCATTGTGTATTTCTTTTTACTAGTGTGACATCTCTGTAACAACATACATATAATTTTTTAACCATCTAAAGAAGAAACGGAAATTCTTTATTTTTTGCAAAATTCTTCCTTAGGTGTTATAATTGCTTCACAAATATATATATATATATATATATATATATATATATATATATATATATATATATATATAATAAGACGGAATTCACGATGAGTGGTTGCAGTCAGGGCCCATAAAAAAGACACCGTTTTAGGTAAAGACCTTTATTAAGATAACGTTGGAGAACGGGTTCCCACTTCATCATAGAGACAGGAAAAACCGAGGGGTCATCTAGCATGAAGTTATATATAAAAGGCCCCTAACACCTGGGTCAACATCTCATTCAAAATCTGGGGGAAAATATCTAGGAAAATCTGTCTCCGATAGCGTGCATCTTTTTTGGTTTGGAAACTTCCCAAGTTGTTTGCTAGGGCAATGTAGAATTATAATTAGTTAGACCCCTTCTCTGAGGGCGTAAACTGTAACCCCAGTGATCAATTTTAGTTAGGGGTTAAAAAGTGAAAAGCAGAGGGACGCGGGTTTTTTTCCCTTGACTTAAAATATGAAAACCCCTGAGAATTTTCTCGGACCGTCTTTGGACTTTATAAAACATACCTACATTAGCTTTCCGATCTAGTTATCTTTTCCTTATATATATATATATATATATATATATATATATATATATATATATATATATATATATATATATTATATTATATTCTTTCTAGAAAAAATGGTAAAAGGTAGTTTAATGTGTCACACCCGTTTCTAGAAAAGGTCCGAGTAGAAAAATTTATTTGATTTTGTTGTCACACCTTCCTTATAATACACCACGACAGAAACAGGTGGCTTGAAAGCAGACTTTATAAGGTAGGATAATGATGATGGAACGGAATCGTGTGACCTAGTTAAACCAATTGACACCTTCCGTTTCTCTCGCGGCTTGTTTATAGCCATTTTGAGGAGATAAACCCTGTAATACTGTTAAATTCATGCAGGTATCATTAACAAGGGCGAAAAGGCAATTGAACTAGGTTGAGGTATTAATACTTGTAAGGATTTCTTGCGTTTGTTTAGGATATACATTTAAAACTCTTCTCTTTTTCAATTGAATTTCTCTCTTTATTGTGAATAAATGATGATCAAACTTTTATTTGCTAGTGCTCATGGTATTTGTTATTTCTAAAGTAAACAATTCTTTAACGTTAGTTATATTTCCGTCTAAAGTTAGACAAAAAAATTATTAAATATTTTTAAAAGTATGTAATTTTCACCTAATTAGTAATAGCCCAAGCTCTTTTCCCTAATGAAGAGGTTAATTGAACTCCTCCTCTATAAAAAACCAGTAGCATTTCACCGTATTTATCACTACCCTGGTTAAAACTCAAATCTACATTTTGTCCTTTGCAGAAAAGGGGTACTACTGTAATCTCTTAACCTGTAGGCCAAACTAAGGAATGCTAGGCCGAAAACTAGTCTATATGTACAAATTAATTTACAAGTTGTATAAGACACAACATAATTTCATGTTTTCGTATTTTACAGACATTTAACGAACTTAAATCAAAACTACATATCCATGAGGATACAAATTAGCCAGCGAAACCGTGCACGTAGATTGCCAAAACCTAAAAGAAAAAATGCATAGAATTTTGCGGGCAGGATAAGAACTTTCGGGTGTTTCAATACGTTCGATAACTTTAAATTTAAATAAATAAATAAATAAATATTAAAAACATAAATCTCTTCTATTTCAATGCTATTAAAGGCCAAATTCTCTTTGGGGGGAAAAAAAAAAAACGTTTTTTGCGGTTTTTTTAGCACCCCTGTTCAAATGCACCGACCCTCCGGCTATGGTTAGTAGCTATTGTTTCACCTTTAGGAAAGAGAACCTGTCTCCGAGGTACAGACAAAGCCTCCTAGAGAACTAACTGTCTAGTTGGCTTTGGTACAAAGCAACCCAAGGACTAGGCACACCTAAGAGCGCTTTTTGGGATGGAAGTTTCTCATGACTGTTTGCATATAGGATAAACATCAGGCCACATAATTGGTCCAGCTGGGTTCCAAGACGTACGTTCAACGTAGTTTCCCTTTCGCTTTTGTTCAAACCATTCTGAAGATGTTATGAAGTTTAATTTTCTAAGGCTCCTCTTCGATTCTCATTGTATTCGTTAAAAAGCAACTTACCGTATACGATGTATGTAATCACTCACAGATAATAAATATATATTAGTGACTATGCGAAAGGGGAATGTGCGGGATGTAACCCCCTTCTCATTGAGAATTTCTGTATTTTAAGGTTTGAGAAAACGGAAGAAACCCTTCCCAGGAAGAATTTCTCACTCTGCCCCTGATATATATCGCCTACACGGACTCTACTTATCTACCCCTGTGTAAATGTTTCGAAAAACGAAACTTCGCTATTCACAATGCAAGGTTATTGGCGAAAAGGCTTTCGACATCCACACCTGTTACTCTGTCAACAAAATCTACATACGCAGTGCATCCGAGTGGTGCAATTCCCGTTCAGAATAGTACACCTGGCATGCTGACAGCGTTCGAATAGCATTGCATGAATTGGATCCATTTTTAGCCATTTGTTTTCTAGGTTGCTAATTACATTCCTACATTTTTATTTTTTCGAGAATATCGATATTTTTTAAAAGAAAAATAATTTCCACTAGACCCTGGAGGTAGATAGAATTTGTTGTTATTGCCGGTGATAAAACTTTGATTGAAAAAGAAAAAAAAAATTGGTGATTAAGTTTAAAATTATCACAATATGCACCTAATCTATTATTTAAGCCAAATATAAAAGAAAATTATTTACGTAATACTAAGTTCAGTGTTAAAACGTATGAAAGTAACGCGGACGATATTTAAGTAATTTAAAATAAGAAATGATTGAATGAGATGGTTAAAAGAATAACGTCATAATACTAGACGCATTTTTACCTATTTATTATGTGATGAATTTATCCCCTGCTATTAACCGGGGAAAATAGAGCTTGATATAATGGCATTTAATGTTAGAAGAGGGGGAAGGGGTGGATTTCAAACGCTGCTAACCCTAACTGATCAATAATCCAATGTCCAGGTCCAACCACTTCATAAATTCGAGGACAGACAGACAGATAGCTTAGGCTATTACTGTACAGGGGATAATTTACTTTTTCTTGTGGATAAGACGCTTAAGGTATTTTTTAAGTCTTACTATAGAAATACAGTTTTTATCAACTCGTTCCTGCTTGTAAGTTCTTTTATCTACAAAAGCCTGAAAAATCTCTATAATTTTATTGTTTCTTGGATCCGTGAGTACCTGATATTATTCCGTACCGTTGTGGTATCTTTTGAGTTTTACCAGATGCAATGATACAACGTAATTTTCGCCTTCATACTGCGAGGCATTTGCAGCTATGCTGTTATCTCGCAATCTTAAATACTGTTAAGAACTTCCATCATGGCCAGTTGAGTGGAAATTGATAAAAATGACGCATCGGGCGCTAGGCGCGTGTTCGCTGTTTAATTTCGATATCTTTCATCTTTAGCGCTTTGTACGGTGTGTTGTTTATTTTCGGTCTGAATCCTTCATCGCAAAGTAAGCCCTGTGGCGAAAAATGGCTGTCCTATGAAGCATCTGGCACTCTTATCGTTGTGTTTAGTTCTCGGAGAGCGCGCTTCGTTCTTATCACCATTTAGGATCATTTGTTTGTGGTTTTATTTTACTCTTCTTGCATCGGGTGATGCTGTTTGAGACTTCTGTACTCATTTTTTTTTTTTTTTTCTGAGAAATCCTTGGGTAATGTTTTGGAAAATTCAGAATTCCTTTTCACCGTTATTCATACTTAGGGTTCTTGGTACGAAAACATTTTAGGGAACCCTCTTTAAAAAAAAAAAATGTGTGTGGATATATATATATATATATATATATATATATATATATATATATATATATATATATATATATATATATATATATGTATATAATATATATGCATATTTAATGCCTCGTGAAAGGAGCTAAATTTATAACAGTAGGTAACAAATTACTTAGAAGACTATGTAAAAAAGTATTATTTAACACATTGTATGCAGGACACGTACTAGTACGTTTTCTGACGATTGATACTTGAGCGCAGGTCACGTACTAGTACTGGTTAGTGTAGCAACATGGTTTGTTTGTGGGTACAAAAATAACGGTATATACAGGAAAACGAAGCCGAATAGTCTTGTCTGCTACATATATTCTGGAAAAATTTAGACAAATAAAAACTAGTTTTTACATCTGTCGATGCGGAACCACAGAATGGGAAGGTTGATTAAAAAATCAATTTAGATTTAAAATTAACTTTTTATTTATCCTTGCGAAAATATTATATATATATATATATACTGATATATATATATATATATATATATATATATATATATATGTGTGTGTGTGTGTGTGTGTGTGTGTGTGTTTATTTGTCTATTTATATATTTGTTTATATATTTCAATATAAAATACGAAAAGTTGGTTAAAAAAGTAAATAATTTTGGATGTATTGAGATTTAACTGAATAACTAAATTTACACGCAAAACGCAAGCTCCCAGTACAATACCGCTGCGAAGTGTACCCGCACACAATGTGTTAATTCTTTAACTACAATTGTTCAGTTTAGTTTAGACAACTAGTACTATATATTGCATGGGTCAGCTAACAAGTTAGTTGTACTCATTTATAAATCTTTTTCCTTTAAAATCCAAACCGATGAACAACATTAAAAATTAATGCTCAAGAAACATTTTAAAAATAAAAAAAAAATCTCAGAAACGTGTAAATGGTATTGATTTAGTTATTCTTAGTTATACTTAGTTATTCGTCAGCCTCTGAAAACCGACAGTGAACTTTTGAACGGAAATTTTGTCACTTTCCAGAGACTGATATCACTCAATTGAATAGTCCACTGTTAGTCCACAGGGACAGACTCCGCGCTAAACTTGTTAAATAATACGAATTGTATTTCATTCTTAGGTAATACAAATTCCAGTGTAAATTTTGATTGGATTTCTCAGAACTTTATATGGTTTAAAAATAAATACTGTTTTTCATCCTTATCAAATATTGTGTGTATGAGAGAGATGTTGTTTCTTTGTTTTAAATTTTTGAGAATTCATACATCAGAAAACTCGGTATAAAATAACCTTTTTGGAGAGAAGTATTGTTGAAAAGAAATCTTGTCTTATTCTAAAATGGAACGACTGGCTGCTGAATGAGCCGAGTCATTATTTGCATTTCCTGTAACAGATTTTAGTTCCATGTTTGGGGAAATAGCAAAGTATGTAATCATCTTGGAAACTGAAATGTATTTATCCATTTAGTTATAATTGCAAACATTGTTGACACTGCGAGTTCTTAAATATATCGATGAAATAGAAGCACGTTGTTTATTCTCTTTCCTTCAGTAGAAAAACTGTTTCGCCAATCCTGTGAAAGAGAAACAGAAAAGTTAATTAGTTAGTTCAATTAATACGCATACATAATTCACTAGAGTGACTTCTTTTATCCAATTCAAAGATAAGTAAAACCGATCATCTGAACTCGCTAGTCATTGTGGTTTGATAGTTTTTATAGAAGCACGTTGTTTGTTCTCTTTCCTTCACTAGAAAAACTGCTTCGCCAATCCTGTGAAAGAGGAACAGAAAAGTTAATTAGTTCAATTAATACGCATACATAATTCACTAGATTGACTTCTTTTATCCAAATTTCAAAGATAAGTAAAACCGATCATCTGAACTCGCTAGTCATTGTGGTTTGATAGTTTTTATAGAAGCACGTTGTTTGTTCTCTTTCCTTCACTAGAAAAACTGCTTCGCCAATCCTGTGAAAGAGGAACAGAAAAGTTAATTAGTTCAATTAATACGCATACATAATTCACTAGATTGACTTCTTTTATCCAAATTTCAAAGATAAGTAAAACCGATCATCTGAACTCGCTAGTCATTGTGGTTTGATAGTTTTTGTGAAGATTGCCGAGTTGTTTAACAAAATTCGCATCCAAACAGCAGACATGCCAATTACTCTGGAGCAGCTTCTGAGTAATAAGAAAATTTGATAACTCTGGAAACTTCTCAGATTTCTCCGGAAAATAACAAAATTTTTGAACAGCTAAAAAGATTGCAATTCAGCAATTAGATACAAAGTTTTGCAAAAAATAATGCTGAATATTACTTTTTTCACATAGTAATGCTGTATGTTGTTATAAGGTTTCAGTACTATGCGGAAAAACCAAACTGAATTTAGGTCAAATTTGAATAGACAAACTTTAGAATCACTGATGCTAGAAAAATGGATATATTTTAATCGGGGTCAATGTTGCTATAAGAAACACTGTTCTGAAAAATAATTTGTTAAAGCTAAAAAAGCTACTCATAAATTTTTAAATTCATATATTTTAATTTACCTTTTACAATTTACTACTGTGTAAATATTTAAAATTTATTTTAATTTAGGAACCAATAAGATATGTACTTATTTATAATCTGTAATGAGCATGTTAAAATATTAAACTACTTTGTTGCTCCTGACACAAGTGCTTGAATGTTGGCATGTTTGAAATAGTCGATTTATAATTCAACATCTAGATTTTACTTCAGGACAGAGCACAAATTAATACCAGACAACTAAACATAAAAGTAAAGCAATATTCACACGAAACAATTCTATCAATTCAATTATCTATCTAAATTCCGAAGAACCTAGTCCAGAGTCAACCATTACCTCCGACGTTCTCTCTAAAACCACTTACCTTCCTTATAGATGGCGCTCTCTCGCTGATTACGATTACTTGTCTATTAGTACATGTTAAAAATTGCAATTTCTTGCCAAATCGATATTTTGAGATTTTTTTTTTTTTTTTTTTTTTTTTCTTTTTTTTTTTTTTTTTTAACAGAAATTCCGGGTTTTATAAAACGAGTAGGAATGTAGGTCCACCGGTAATGAATTGTTTGAAACACTGTGTAACAGAAGTAAAATGTGCATATCCTGTTTACTCGCGTTTAAAGCGTACCTGAAATTTGACATATAATTGCCATATTCCGACATAGATTGTTAACCAGTGGTTACGGAGACAAAACAAAGTCATTTTGTAACACTTTAATGTTCGGTTCATCACTAGTTAATATACGAGGGTTGGGGCATAAGTCATGCTAACTATTTTTTTTCTTGTAGGTAAACGGATCACAAATGTGTATGCGTTGTGTGGACGTTCTGCAGGCATAGTTTGTATGCAAAACAACAGATGGCTCTGCGATAGCTGGTAGTAGTGCAGCGAAGGCTGTAAAATCAGTCATTTGGGGAGTGTCTTGCGAAATGTTAGTACCCGTGTTGAGCAGCGCTCTTACATCAAAATAGCCGTTCTACAAGGAAGAAATTCGATAGCCCTTCGGAATAATGCCCAACCATAACGTACAGTAGCACGGTGGGTAGAAAAGTTTCAGCAAGGAAGAATGTCAACCAGTGATGAGTAACGTTCGGGACATTCTTTTCGCGTTACAGACGAATAAATACGGTACATATTTCGCAAAATTGTAAAAATCCTACTTTTTGTAAAATTCGATCCCCCCCCCTACACGTTTATTAACTTCAACTAAAAGCGGGAGTTGGCCGAAAACTGGGATTAAAAATCAAACTTTCGTCGTCTTTCGTAATTGTTCCTTTTCTTCCCTGGAAAGTATTAGTGAAATTGTTATTTTCATTTCTCCGGTAACAATTGCTGTATTGATTTCGGAAAACTAAAAATTTTGCTTTTGAAACTTTAGTCGGATGAGCAATAAGCCGAATATTTCGCTGCGCAGAAATTGTTATTTAGTTTTTAATCCCTCTTCTCTTTGTATACTAGCTTAATGATTTTTAAAAGTAAATTGTGACTTTTACGTTTGACTCTGTGTTGTTTGTGTTTACTGTTACAAGAACTATATATTTTTAGGATTCACCTAAAAATACACCATTCTCGTATTTCTTTAATCTTTCTGATTTCATCATGTTTTATTGACCTCGATGCCGATAAGATTAAAGAGAAATTCAAGTAAAATCAAACTGATAATGAACTGTACTTTAGCATTTTAGGAAATTATATTTTTCGACCTATATATGCGTCTCTCTCTCTCTTTCTCGCACTATATATATATATATATATATATATATATATATATATATATATATATATATATATATATATATATATATATATATATATATATATATATTTATATATATATATATATTTATATATATATATATATTTATATATATATATTTATATATATATATAATATATATATATATATATATATATATATATATATATATATATATATATATATATATATATATAAGCGTACAAGCATACATGACATGGACGAGTGGTTAAGGCATGGAAGACACATTTGATTTCATATATAAAAACTTCTTTATTGTAATCCTTCTGTCCATGGCTATGTCATTTAGAAATCCTTTGTTCTCATACTCTGCCACGACAAGCGTGGAGGATGTTATCAGCCCGAGTTCCCAATCAGAATTGACTCTTTTGGAGTTGCTGCCTCAGTAAAATTCCTGTCTACTTACGCGTCAGCTTCTTCACTCTGTATAGTTCCTCTCGGGAGGGGGGGGGGTGTCTTTCTCCTATTACGTTATCGTTAATGAGTTCTAGCTATTTTTAATTATCACTCGTTTAATTCTTAACCCCATTTTTAAACCTGACATATATATGCATATATGTATATTAAAATTTTGATTTAGTTTGTTTCTTGCAGTTTTTTATTCTTAGATTATCCCGTAGACCATACATGCGCTCTTTCTTTGCGTCTTCCCTGCAAGTGACTTTTCATGCACTTTAATTAAACTTTAATTAAAATTTCAATGACGTATCTAATTTTATGAAATAAATTACGTGTTCTTGAAAATAGAACAGTTTTATCGTAACTTACGGCATTCTCGTTTAACGAAACTTTGAGAGTATTCGTCCACGGAGCATCCTTAGAGATAATTTAAATTGCGAATTCAGAAATCTCTCTGTACATATATAATAGAGAACACGCGCGGACACTCATCATTCATAAGTTTTACTTTAGGGACCTGGGCGCTCCCTTCGTGGCGGTCTCGCGACGTTGGGTGCGGACGGAAGAGGTGTGACGATTGGACAGGAGGTGGTTTAGCTCTGATCTGTGGAACTTCGAGTTGCTAGCAGAAGACTTGTTGTAGCGACTAGTCATTTGTGGCTGTATGGCCTTTGCTTGGACATCATAAGAATTCCACTTACACTGTTGCACGTTGAGTCACGTAAAATAGGTTCGAGGTCATAATGTCCTCTGCAGTTCAAATGATATTTCTGGAAGTGGCAGGCGAGGCCTAGAGATCTTCTATTAGTAGGTATCGCGTAATTAAGAAGCAGGAGTCCAAACCCTCGAGGCGATGGCAATCATCTTTCCATTCAGAGTAACATGACTTCTGGATAACAGCAACCAACCAATTTCTCGCTGCTATGAAATCTCATTAACTATTAGTTTACAGTTCTTCCTCCGAAAGACAGAATTGGGTACAATTTAGCCACAGTTTTCTTTCCTACGTGTGTGCCGCAAAAACGGGGTCTGCATTGCTGTTTTAAGCAGTACGTTTTACCTCTCGATAGAACTTAGAACCCACCTTTTAAGTGGGTTGTTTATCACGAAATAAAACAAAAACTTCCTTGAGTAGCAATTTGCCGCTTTTCTTCTTGTTTTGGGTGTGCACCTAGAGGAGGTTCTACGTCGTTCTCTTTGGGGGTTGTGTCGCCGTAGAACTTAAAGGACCAACATGTGTGTTCGTGTTAGAAAAAAAAGTTGTGTAACCTCTCTTGATCAGTTCGGCCAGGGACATACCTTTGAATAAATCGACTGCCTCAATCGGCCACCTTAATCGCCTTTATATATATTTTAAAAAACCCGACCTTAAGTTTACGATAAGGGAAGATCGCCGGCCGAGAATATTTCCTGTCATAAATCGTTGACATCTCTAAAAAAGGCTCGAAAAGGAGAGCTCTTATCTATTATCGGCAGACTTTGGATCCTGGCTTGCCGATTCTTCTACCTTAAACAGAAGTTGCGTCTCTCAGGTGTTTGTTCATTGCCGCTCGCAATTGTTCTTCTGCGCGCTAACAGTTGCGGATTCATTCCCTTTCAAACGGGAAGAGTTTTCCTGATTTTTCGGCTGCGATGGATATTCAGACGAGGCTCAGTTTGTTCAGGACCACATCGGAACCTCTGCCCTGTAAGTTCATGAAATGTTTTACATTCAACCCTTTCGTAACATACGAAATCAGTTTTACAGTCGTCGAAATAACCCATCTCGATATAGTGGGTATTAGCGTTTTAGATATTCCTGGCTTAAATATTTTTTAAATGTCTCATGTAAGGTGTCTTTCAAAGGTGTGCTTAAATACCTTCGTATCTACAATCCAAAACCAAATGAAACCAAACTATTAAAAGACATGCTGTAAGGGTATTGATCCCATGTTTTTTTTTTTTTTTCTTAAATTCGAAAAACCCAGTGATGTGTCGTTTAGTCAACAATAGTTTTTTGTTTTTTTTTTTTCCCAGCGATTTTAAAGCATATTATTACATATTGCTTGTCAACTCAACTTCTCCAATGAATATTTTCGCAGAAACCTAATCGAAACTGTTTTACTTGTTGGGGTATTTTCTTTAACAATAGCAATGTACATCCTACGTGTAATTACAACATCAGTTCTATAAACAGGAAACATTACACTGCGACAATTGAAAGTCTCGTGTATTTACAGGCTTCATTTCGGAGTACTATATATTCATGAAAAATATTTTTAAACGACTACTAGATAATTATCCAGTAAGTCGTTATGCAATCGTATATATTTTTACGACCTTGTTATCTGTCTCTAATGTAACCGAGATTTTTTTTCCTTCTCCGATCTTGTCCTTCCGGTCGTGTACTATGCAGAAATTCTTGCCTCACACAATACGCGGTTTTCGGCGATTTCCGCTGTCAGACGTCACTTAGACGATGACGATGATCAAACGCGATCGCCCCAGCTTGGGGAAATTAAAACAGTGTAATATGTGATGATAGTGAAACACTTACAGTTACCTTCGATACTGCAGTAAAGGGAGGAACTGTTAAACACTTAACGAAACCATTCTCCGGTGAGTCAATTTATTTTCTATCTCTCGGAATTCGATTGCGAACTGTGTGAATGTTAATTCCCATCCTAGAATCAAATGCTACAGTGCTTAAATGTAATTGAAAGGAGATTATAGTATAGACTACAAACCGAACCTCTTTTCTGATTGTACTTGTAAAATACTTTTTTTTTTACTTAGAAAAACTTTGTATAAAAATATTTTACACAACATGATTTTTTTATCTTGGAATCCTGAAACCTAATTAATCTGTATTATTTTGTATTAGATGTAATTGAAATGCCAGGCAGTGCAAATAAAATAGTTTAGCGACATAGCTGATTCATGCTCGATAGCCTGAAAAAAAATTTAATCTGAAAGTTTGCAGAAATAAATGTAGATATTTCGTTTAATTTGTTAATAGTTTTGAATTTAGTTGGGGTTTTTTTCTTTAAGTTTATTTTATGGATTTTAATAAATATATTTTTTAAATATTACTCCCATAGACGAATGAACAGAATAGAAAAAACAGTTTCTCACTAAATTACTTTCTGTATTTTTTAAGAAACTTTTAACAGTTTTTACTTTCTTGCTTTATCAGCCACCTGCGGGCAGGCATGCTCTGCACACCTACTTGCCCCGACCTTGTGTATATGTATATATCATGTCTGTGCGTGCGTGTATTTTTATGCATTGTATATATCTATGTAATACATACGAATGTGTTTATTTATGCCCGTATACATATATATAATCAAAATTATTTCACTTTAATATTTCCTTAAAAAACCCCTCTCTCCCCTTCTAATTCCCTAAAATCTTTTGCCCATCCTCAAAATGTCTTAATCAAAGGAGTGACCACGACTTAAAATTGTTCCAATACATTTCCCAAAGCTTTCTGTCCAATAGATGTAAATTTTCTATCCATTCAACACGTCTTCCAGCTGTCGCCGGGAAATGATTTAATCCTGATCTTAACAGTTAAATTCTTAACAGTTAAGTTTCTTGTTCCTTGGGAAAATTCTATCTGTCTTCGCTCTTGGGTGCACCTCTGTTCGAGCAAAGGAATTTTTGTCTTTCTCGCGTCTGCCAGTGACTACTAGTAAAGATGTCATTTTATAGCAGCTCTTGGATAAAATTTCGTTTAGACTTGAACTTTTGTGCCGTTTTCTTCAATGTGGTTAGACTGCATCTTACTTTATTACTGCTAAGCTGATTAGGCTTCTCCTTGCCCAGCAGCCCGGGCAAGTAAAAACAATAAGGAATACATAATTATCCGGACTAGAGGAAATATTTTTTACACACACATTGTATACACACACACACACACACACACACACACACACATATATATATATATATATATATATATATATATATATATATATATATATATATGAGTATTTATTATTACATTTTCCCATACAGGCATGCTTAGTAAAATTGGATCTGAAGATTGGACTTAATATTGACGTTTTGGACATCCTCGAGTCTAAAAAGAATACTTGTAAAAGCATGCCTATGCCCGTCTTTTTATTGGAATTTTACTAAATTATTATTTGTTATAGTTAAAACTATTTGTTAGCCATCTGCGCTGCTTTGACTATCCGAGGTTTAGTAAACGCAAAGCTGTCCTCTACAAGATATTATCCCGAGTAACAGGGGAACTGGTTTTTTCACAGTTAATTTGTTTATTCACTACTCAAAATGGCGTGTCTATTGGTAGGAAATATTGAGTTTAATATCGAACTGGATGTATTTGTTTTAAATTAATATTAGTGTCATTAAAAAGACGGGTTGATAGATATGCGATTGCTTATCTGTGAACTTAGCCCTTCTTCAATACACACGGAACATTCTTAGCATTCTGCTGACCGAGGAAAACTCGGATATATTCTATACCCGTGTCTTATTAAAACACCTGCGAATAAGTACTGTAGCGTATAACAAACAACCCTGTCATATAAGTGTCACCTAAAATAAATCAGCTTGATCATGCAACTCCCCGTCGCTTTTTTGTTTTTCCGCTGTTCTCCCTTGGTGGGTGTCTTGTAGGTTACTAGTTTTCCTGTCTTCGGGTCACCGGTATCATATGGTTTTCCATGCATTCGAAATAGCTCGCCGAGCAAGACTTTTCCGCTGACATCACCGCTGCGTGTCGCTCGCGGACGCTGTTTGTATTTTTTTGATGCACCATTACTTCTGCATGACCCCTGTACACGGACCTTGTTCATTAAGCGGAGTTGATCCCTTCTCCCCATTGTATTGTTGAAAACACTGTCTTTACTCAGTGCAAAAACGTGCCGCTTCGTTATTTTTCTTCCTACTAAAGAATGTGTTTGGAATTCACATTTTGGTCTTACTTTTTAAGCTATTAATGCTCGGATGCAAATTTCAAATAAGTACATGGACCTTGTGATGAAGTATCCTTAACGGCCAATAATTGGCAATATCCTTTCCTCCTCTAACCACGTGACCTTCCAGATGACGTTACAAGATCATAATTTATTAAAATTTATTTATATTGTCTTCATTGAATGCACGTGTGCGAATATTACGTATGTATATTTGTGTGTGTGTGTGTGTGTGTTACACATTTCTTTTACGTTCTAGTGTTATATCCAGATTATTAGTAACCATTAAAATACTAACATAATTTATTACAACGTATAATTACTACATATTTGTCACTGTTCAGTGTGTGTATGTGTATAAATGCATATGTGTATGTATATACATATATGTATACGTATGTATGTATATACGTATGTATGTATATACGTATGTATGTATATACGTATGTATGTATATACGTATGTATATATTTATACATTTGTATACGTATGTATGTATATACGTATGTATATATTTATACATTTGTATACGTATGTATGTACATATGTATGTATATATTTATACATTTGTATACGTATGTATGTATATACGTATGTATATATTTATACATTTGTATACGTATGTATGTACATATGTATGTATATATTTATACATTTGTATACGTATGTATGTACATATGTATATATTTATGCATTTGTATACGTATGTATGTATATACATATGTATATATTTATGCATTTGTATACGTATGTATGTATATATGTATATATTTATACATTTGTATACGTATGTATGTACATATGTATATATTTATGCATTTGTATACGTATGTATGTATATACATATGTATATATTTATGCATTTGTATACGTATGTATGTATATATTTATGTATGTGTATAATTGTATTCTGTAAAATAATATACATTCTTGGCTAGGAGTCGAAATGAATCCAGGCGTTCTAGTGTTAAATAGATGCTGTAGCATCCACTTTTCCTTTCCTCCCTGAATTACTACTGATGTAAAAACGAAGTGAAGTGAGTGGATTGATATTGACGTGAGAGAGGAATGCGCGGTTCTTCGGTAGAAGTGCTGAGTCGAGTCGATTCGTTTCGTTTTGTGTAAATTTAAATGTTTTTTACGTGTATTTTGTGTGTAGTGATGTAAATAAAATGTGACTGTCCTGACGTTGAGCGTCTGACAAGTGCTTTTATACACATGGACACCTTGACGACGTTACAATGCCGTTCGTTGCTAGTAATGTTGCTTTTAGGAAAATTATCCGGATATTCATTTTATATCTAATTACAATTTTCGATTTTATTATTAAAAATATGTTCATTTACTTAACTATTTACGGTTAGAATTTATTTGGCTTGCTTAAAATATTTGTAAAGTAGATGTAATTGAAAAAGTAGTCCTGAAGTTCATCATTTTTCGCCTACAAAACTGCTGCATTTTTATTTCGAAAATTGAGTATCCCTGAATAAGTAACGATAGAGTGACACTGTATGCCACAAAAAAAAATCTGTTATACTTTTTGAGCTTCAGCGAAATCTCTCTAAACGCTAGTATACAATTTCGCCGGTGACTAGAAAATGAGTGTTGGGTGTTCTGTTACATCACTGAACAGTATTCGCATAGAGGGGAAAAAATGTACTTGGAACAAGATTTTTATCTACTGCTATCAGTTCTCTCGTGTAAGCAAGTATTTCGTCATTAACATAGAATGCCGGTGGAGTCATATCGACTCCACGCCTATTCTTTTATAAAATCTACTAAATATATACACGTGTTATGTAACACCTGAATTTATATTGTATGCATTATAAATGTGTATTAGATATGGTTATATGTGCGTATAAAAATTTATTTGTACATATATATATACGTACATACAGTAGTGACAAGTGTATGGTAACTAGACGTTCTAATAAAAGATATATTAATATTTCATTCACTTAAAATTAACATTTATGCATACATGGAATTTATATTGTATGAAATTAACCCCTTCCGGTATGATTTAATAATGAAAAACTGTGCATGAAATAACCATTTAATTTTTATTTAAAGAACTTGTTTCATTTTACAATTCTTACATATTCTTAATTAAAATCCACTTTTTACATAGTGTTAAATAATATCAGAGACAGTAAAATTAAGAAAATATCAAAGCAAAACATTAATAAGGTATACAGATAATAGTCTTCAAGCTAGTGGTACTTTTCAAAACAAAGTGCAAAGGAATTCTTAATTGTTTACACTGCCAAGTAGTCTCACTTTTAATTTGATTCTTGTAACACACACGGCATTTCTTAGTAGGTTTTCTTTTATTCTGACTCATTAATTTGGCAATGACTTGTACCAAGAAATTCTAAGTAAACAATATGCAATAGTGACTTGTGATTTTCACAAGTGATAAAAGTGTTGCCAAATTCAGTGCACTAGAAATTTTAAACTAAATTATCATATTTAACAGTAACTTTAATCGCATGACGAGTGTAGCTCGTCATTGTGCGGTATGGAATGAAAAACTAATGACGAGCTAGACTCGTCATTTTACCGGAAGGGGTTAAGAAGCACATCAGTTAAGACACTTTCAGCGCTCACTACTGGGGATACGACTTTGAGTTGACTACTAGGGATGACTACTGGGGATACGACTTTTATTTAATCATGACTTTCATCTTTAATATTCGTGTAATTAAAAAAAAAAACTCCCGTACAAGTTAAGAAGCACATCAGTTAAGACACTTTCAGCGCTCACTACTGGGGATACGACTTTGAGTCAAGGAGCCCCGAAAAATCTCAACTACTTGGACTTGAATTCGTGGGAGAATAAATCTGGGTTAGGAAAATATAGATGAGGCCACGCTTTGGACATTTATTAGTTCAGTCTGTGGTTTTGAAAATCCTCTAAAGAATTCAATCTTACCGAATCTGTTCCTTTCTTACTTTTTCATCGCTGCGAAATTAAAAATAAAATTGGAAGAATTTTGTGAAATTGTAGCTTAAGTTTTGATATCGCCATGGGCTGTCTTTACAGTCTTTAAATTTGCCGATTCACCCGAAATCCTTAGAGAAGCCTCAAATATCTCCACGTTTTTTTGAGGATGGATGATTTTTCCTCGTGTCGTGACCTTCTTTGCAAACCATCGAAACCTTTTCCGTAAAAGGAGAGAGTTTTTCCATTCGTCCCTTTGCACTTTCACGCAATTTGCCTCACAAAAGAAAAAGGGCCAACTGATTTCACTTCGACAGATAGCGTTATCTCTTGTTTTTATCCGAAACGCGGTATTTCGTTGGCTTCTGTAAGTCTTTCGGAGCCAAACGTGCGGCGAGTCTTTCCCACGACGTTGCACGACATGTCCCACCTGCTCAGAAACGTCACTGTTGGTGTGGAAGGTAATCCGCGGGCAAGAAGGAATTAACCCCCTCGAAATCTCACTCTTATCAAGGTTTTTTTTTCTTTCCACTCTGTTTAAACGCTAATTCTGCGAGAGATCTGTTTCACTTTTCTTTCCCGTGTACAGAATCCGATGGATTTGGAGCAAAAGCTGGTCAGAACTTGTTTTTAATTTTACGATATCTAAAAAAAAAGTTTGAATATCCATGTGAGTAGATTCACAGCTGGTTCGTCTAAAAATAAAAACAATAAGAACTGTTATTAAACTGTATAACGAGAGAACGCGTCTCAGAATTATGTCTATTTGCCCGTGTATAAATTATAACTCAGTGCAAGCTAAATGCGTGACATTTGGTATATGAATAATATATAAATTAGAGCCAAATCAACAATTTCTTTCCTTTTCTCCCCATACCAATATTTAACTTTACTGTGTATTTCATGCCAACTCATATTCATAGTTTAATGCGTAACCACTAATAGCTACTCTAGTACTAGAGGTCTTGGCCCAGGGAGTACTGTTGTGAAATCTTCCTGTGAGAACCAAATCATTCCTATGCAAAGATTGGTTCCTGAAACCTCGGTTTCAATCCTCCCCCACTCTTTCGAGTTTCCTTTATGCTGCTAGCCTGGCTGCAGCAGCATTCTGTAGGGCTCCAAGTTTGGAGGATCAAATCCTAAGATTGCCATTGGTCCGTCCCTTCAATTTTCATTGGACCTGAAAGTCGCTTCTGGATACCAACCTAAGTTAACCGATATTCTGTGCTTACACAGTTTCTGGTTGCACCACTTGCTATATTTTTTCATTCTAATTAATTAAAAAAAATATGCTCTGATATTAGTGTTATACTAAATAATTATCGTTTGACCAGCTTTAACTTGTACTTAAGTGTGTACTTAATTTTAATCACTGGTCTTATATTAACACAAAAACGGGAGATTATACAATACAAAAATTAGATTGATATATTTTTAAAAAACAATACAACTGATGGAGCTCCGGCAATGCTGGGTAAAAAAATCTGTCTTATTCGGCTTTTAAGAGATGATTCTCAAATTCCACAATTCATACCGATTCATTGCATAATTCACAGAGAACATCTCGTTACAAAATATTTAAAATACCCTGGTGTTATGAAAACGGTGTAACACATTGTAAATTACATTTGCACCAAAGCAAAGAATCGTCGACAATTCAAAAATTTCCTTGAAAAATTAAAGGACGAAGAACTTCCAAATAGCATTCAATAAATATAATTTCTGTAAAAAAAAATTTTGTAATACTTGCATACCTTTTAAATACGTATCTAATTGTGGCTCGCGAAAAATTTCAAATTTTGAAAAATGGCTCGTACTATCAAGGAGCTTGGCCACCTCTAATTTAGAATAGCACATTACAGAATTGTAATAACTAAATAATCTCCATTACTATGGTGTTATTCCTGAAGGTGCTTCTTTTTTACCCTGCCAGTTGAGTATTAATTCTGTTAAGAGGACAAACGTTTTGCATTTTTAGTCCTTGGGTAGTTGCACAAAAATAATAAAGAAATATAGAATCTAATAAGTAAATCTAGACTACTATGAGGATGTGTCATTAGATGCTTTTTTTTTCCATAGTGATTTTTTTTCTTCTGCCAACTAAGTATGAACCCTGCTGGACTTAAAAAGTCCCTACTTAAACTATTCATACTAGTCACTAAAGTCAAGTAGAGTAAGATTTTAAGCAATTATTTTTCCATAGATTAATAAAAATATACTAATACACTATCTACCAATAAATATTTGGACACCTATGCAAATGATAATATCTGCGGTCCTGAGATACGTCATGGCGTCCGCCCAAGGGTTGGACCCTTGTTACTTTCAGGACGACAATGCCAGTTGTCATGTTTCGAGGTTAACCAAGGCTTGGTATGGTGCCAATGGAGTTAATCGAATGGACTGGCCTGTCTAAAGCCCAGACCTGAACCCTATCGAGTATCTCTGGAAAGAGTTGGATCGTCGAATTAAGGGGTGCACTACCCGTCCAAATCGGTGAAGGAACTTGAATGTCTTCTCCAAGCCGAGTGGAAGACAATATCACTAGCTGTAATACTAGCTGTACTAGCTGTAAGACTTGTGGAAAGTATGCCCCGAAGGGTCCAAGCTGTAATTGCCTTTCGTGGAGGCTCTACCAGCTATTGATTTTGAATAAAGTTAGTTTTTCTTTTCTATCACATGTGTCCAAATACTTATTGGTAGACAGTGTATATTTTGTTATATCAGTTTTTATAGGCAGTTTTTTTATTCCTCGGATATATTTTGACTATCGCATCTCCAAGTTTTATCGAAACAAAGTTGCTAGTATTCAAAACAGTTTTTGTTAATCACATTGACATTTGTACGTGGATATTATTTCAATATATTCAATTGTTTTAATTCATTGATTATCGCAAACCATACCGATGCTATTATTGTGTGCAAGATTGCTCATGATTGTTCTGTTCTGTTTTTTGCAGGTATGATTCCAGAGCCAGATTACGGTGACTCGGAGGAGTTGGAAGGCAAGAGGGGTTCAAAAGTGTGTTCAACGAATGGAGTTCGTTTCTCAGAAGACGGTCTCGTCATCCCCAAAAAGCCCCAGAATCCCTACCTAGAGTCCTCCGAAAGACAGAATTTACACAGAGAGCTTCTCTTCAACCAAAAGATGTAAGTATTTAATTTCTTTTAGTCCAGCATCTAGCTTGTTTTGATTTGTTTACCCATCATGCAACTTTATGATGGGCCAGCCCCTATATTGTCCAACAGTTAGCTATGGGTTGTTACTATAGAATGCCATCATAATATTAGGATGGGCCAACGTACTGTTTGAATGAGTCCTCTTAATGACAACAATTATAAATACTTGTTCACAGTAAACTGTCCAACTGAATCACACTTTTCTTTATATATAACGTCCACATATTTTAAAAATACTTTAGTCATCACTGACAAGCAATTATTAAGTGTAGTAGCCGAGTAGATTGATGCAGACATTCACTTACAAAAACATCTTTTGTTTAGAACACCAGATAGCACAAATCCCCGAAAGGAAAAAGGACACAAAATACAGAATGAATATATCATCCGTCGCGATCTCAAAGGAAAGGCCACGAAATTTGTATCCCAACCTTTTTATTAACTACTGGAAGGGACGTTGCTCCAGGAATGATGTCATTACGGTAGCCAATCACTTCACTTTAATTACTCCTAGTTTATTCTAGAAGATGTAGTACCTCTACAATGCGCGGGAAAATTGAATCAACAGGGCTGCGATCCTAAATTCAAGGTGCCAGGAAATGAGTGTTCGCCATCATTATTATGAAAAATGTTCCTTAGAATTTGTCAATAGGGAATCTAGATTTTCAATAGAAAACTGAAAACATTTAAGTTAGGATTTTACTTTAATAGAATTTTATTTTACTTTAATAGAATTTTATTATTACATACGTATTGTATCGTCATTTCTAAGCTGTTTCATTAGATTACCGAAATAAATCTTACTTTAATATTTTCATTTGGTTTCAAGTTTTTGAATGAAAACAATTAATCAAATAATCTTATTTAATATTAATACTCCACATTCTACGTAATAATTATTAAATTAATGTAATTTTTTATCTTAAATTTCGTAGGTAAAATGTCATTCATTATATCCCCTATAATAAGACCTTAAATTAGCTTGGCAAGACCTGAATATGAAGTAATAAATGGCAGTTCTAACCTTGGTTGTTCTTGATTACCTCAACATAATGAGACTAAAAGATTCATTATCATCCATCAAATTATTATAATCCATTACGCCTTTTTCTTTATGGTCTAGATCATTTCTTTATTCCATTATTATTTTTATAAGAAATTGCTTTGTCATATTTTAGACATGCCAACTTCTCCGGAGCAGCTGAAAATTTGATGAGTTTGATAATGAAAAATGAGAAAATTTGATAACTCCGGAAACTTCTCGGATTGCTCCGGAAAATAACAAAACTTTTGAACAGCCGAAAGATTACAATTCAGCAATTAAATACAAAGTTTTGCAAAAAATAGTGCTGAATATTACTCTATTCACATAGTAATACTGCATGTTAAAAGCTTTCAGTACTGTGCAGAAAATCCAAACTGAATTTAGGTCAAATTTGAGTAGACGAATTCAAGAATCCCTGATGAATAAAAAATGGAAATATTTTAATTAGGGTCAATGTTGCTATAAGAAACACTGTTCTGAAAAATAATTAAGTTGTTAAAGCTAAAAAAGCTACCCATAAATTTTACCTTTTTACATTTTAATATTGTGTAAATATTTTAAATTTAATTTTAATTCAGAAACCAATAATATATGTACTTATGTATAATCTGTAATTAGCATGTTAAAATTTCAAACCACGCTGTTGCCCCGGACACAAGTGGCTGAATGTTGACATGTCTGTTTTATGATGGGCCAACCCCTTTATGGTATATTGACCAACAGTTGGCTCTTTGTTGTTACTAACAGAATGCCAACATAATATGATGGGCCAGCGTACTATTTGGATGAGTCCTCTTAATTTCCTGCTCCACGGAATTGAAATACCATTTTTCCTTTTGCCCCGAACACCGGTCACAGGCAAGGGGTTAAAAGACAGTGTGATTTTCCAATACATTTTGTAAGATGCAATGAAATTGCGTACGGCGTTGCTGATCGGTTTTTATGACGTATTTATCCATGAATGCATGCAAAATTATGGATGGATGTATAAGAAATTAGGTATATGTGTATGTAATGAAATTTTTTATGAACTTGAAAGTTAATTGTACTTTAGATTAAGGCTTTGGACACTGCTCGATAAAAAATTCTAGCTCCGTCACTGTTAAAATTAAATATTAAAGAGATTAAAACTAATTAATTTTATTTTTTTTAATTGTGTTGCAATAATCTTTATTATTACTTAATGTGATGTCTAAAATGAATTTAATATTTTAGAGGCAAAAGCGTGATTGGCCAGAAAACAGAGCTTCAAAAAACCTTTGACAAATTACGTGAGGACCAAAAGAAGAAAGAGTTGGAAGAAGAAAGACTTCAAAAGAAATCAGCCCTAGAGAAGAAACTCGAAGAGCAAGCTAACAAATTGAAACAGGTATGTTGTTTTATAAGAAATATTAAAAGTCAAAAATGAAATGTGTATGAAAATAGCCTAAATATTTAATGATCAAAGCTTAAAAATATAATTTAAATTTAATCTGTGAGATCATGCTTGCAAACTTTTACTGATTGTAGATAAAACTTACGTATTTTGGTTTAATTTTATGAAAATCAGCTGTAGAGAAGAAACTCGCGGAGCAAACTAACAAATTGAAACAAACAAGTACGTTGTTTTATAAAAATGTTAAGCGTCAAAAATAAATTTTATGAAAGTGGTCGATTTTAACGATCAAAATTTAAAATTATAATTAAATTTTGTGTGTAGATCCATACCTGCCAACTGTTACTAATTATCCGTAAAATTTATGGGTTTTTATATAATTTTTTACGTGTAGAGTGTAGACCAAGGAATTTTTATGATTTTTGGTACCGTGAAAATGAAATCGAAAATTTTGAATAAAGGACAATATATATTTTTCATTTTATTAATTTTTCTTTTCTTTTTTAGCAAGAAGAGCTGGAAACCAAAAAATTGGAAGCTCCCGACCAGCCTGAATTTTTGCGTGTTCATGCTCGAGTGTGTGCCCAAACAGTAGATTCCAAGTCATAGCATCGCTCGTCTTTAAATGTGCTTTTGTAAATAGTTCTAATATGTCTGTTAACTGATCAAGAGTAACTCCGAAGATAGGATTGGGCTACAGAATTGGAGGAATTCTGTCAATTGTTAAGAGAGAACTTTTATTTTAATGGAACACAATAAGTAAACCCCCTCATTATTAAAGGGTTGGATGAAATAGCATCTGTCTCTTTGGCAGTTTAATATGATTTTGGTTGATGTGTTAATTTAAAGATTTGATTTCTTTTTTTATTTTTATTATTTATGTTCAGTTTCCACATGAATCATTTTGTCTGTATAATATTTGTATCATTGAGCATGAAGTAAAGGTGTGAAGCAATATTGAATTAATAAAACATTTTATAGTACCATTAAAATATTATAAGCTTATATAATAGGTATATTTTCCATGAATACAAAAATTAAATTTAAAACTTCTTATTATTTCTGTATATTAAATAAGGCTTCATTTACACCATACAAAGATTTAACCTGATTAATTAAAATTAGCAAAAAAAAAAAAAAAAAAATATTTATAAATAGGCAAGCATCTTATAATCTCAATAAATAAGTAAAATATATGTAATTTCTTGTTGCATTCACCAATGTAAAACTATGAATAATGTTTTAGTACTCATTATTAGTTACTTAATAAGTTTTGCTTCCAGCAATTGAACTTGATAACTGACTTTTTCTTCATATTTATGACAAATAGTTTCATGCAGTTGAATTATCAAAAAGGTTAATAGATGCAATCTCAGTGCTTTTGTTTATAAGAGTGAATTTAGCTGAAATACTCATGATGTACTCAATAGACATTCCTTTTACATAGAAGGTAATGTTAAATCTATTCCATAGTAAACGATCTGTAATTATTCACTTTGAGCCTTGAATTGTTTTAATAACTTTGATGAAAATAGGTCAAGTATATAAAAAATCTACTTAAATGTTCATTTGCCTCTTCGATGCTAATCTATCCCTAAAGAAGCTAACTTTCTGATGAGGTATTATTTTGTGTAAAAAATGTTTTGATGCTCTGACCTTTATAACAATAAAAATTAGCAAGAGTTCCTGTGTGATTGCATGTGTTTTGGTGTTAGTAAAGCATGTATGTTTTTAAAAATGCTCTACAATGTTTTGATGTATCTCTGACAGTTCAGCATTTCTTCCTTATTCTTGGAGTTAAAAGTAGTTTTACCTCGAAATACTGATGGTGTGATAGAGAAGAAAAATGCAGTATCTTTGGAGACACTGTAGTATTAAAAAATACAGAGATAATTCCGAATTTATTTTTTATTTGTGGCATTCCATTTATTTTATAGATGTTCTTGTATTACTAACCATGTTTTCTATGTTTTAAAAATAGTCATTATTATTATGTATGAATACATCGAATTTCATTTGTATTTATCCTGTTCTAATACATTAATATTTTACCTGATTTATTTATTGTCTGCTGTGCTACAATTGGTAACTCATTGGTAACTGTTTAATGTTTTCTGGGATATCTCGATGGAACCCTTTAGTATTGTAGCTTTTATAATTGTCAATTTTGAATGAATTAGGATTTTATCTATTTATATTAAACTTTCTAACTTTATTTAAATATAAACGTCTATTTAAAACTAGTTTTATAAAAGTCACTGTGTATTAAATAGTGTAAAATTATCAGGGAGATTCTGAAAGGTTTCATCCTGGAACCCTGGATAAAGTGTCTCAAAAAGAATTTAAAATTACAAATAAATACAGATGGAAAATTAAATTTCTTTCTAGAAATCCCAGAAAATAATATATATTTTAAAAGAAATAGCACTGACTGTTAAAGCTGATGTTTGTATATGAATTGACTTCCCTTACTGCATGATTATTTTAATTTCAGAATCAATATCTTCTGTAAATGTATGTTAGTATTGCATGAAAATATAATAGTTACAGCAAAAAAATAAATAGTAACTTTAGAAACGTTTTTCTCGAAGAATATATAATAACTTTTGTCTGAAGCTAGATTAATTTTTGGCAGTTTAAACATAATAAGAAATAGAAATTTAATAACAGCACTGAGACAATCATCAATGTGCTTTGATCCATCATGCATTTATTTATGTATTGTCCAGTTTACGAAGAATAACTTACATATATTCTTGTAAAATTTCCTTTTCTATACATTACCCATAGTATATTAGTTAACTCGTATATTATCTTTATGCTTCCCTCTAAGACATTATAGCTGAAATAAATATCTAATACTACCTTTTCTACACAAAGTATATCAAATAGTTTAGCTAAGGAAATACTTCAATTTAACCCCTTGAACTATAAGTTATTTTCAAGCATCACTGTTCAGACAAGCAATTTAATTTTTTTGGTTTTAAGAATAGGAATTGATATACAAGCTAATAATTTTGCAGTAAAAATGTTTGCTTCTTACATTTACAAGAATTTTTGTTAAATGCAAAATAGAACTATTAGTTTTGGATATTTTTTTTTTATAATATATAAAAAAATTATTACATTTCTAGTATTTTAAAGAAAAAGGTACCTAACTAATTCTTATATATTTCCAACAAAGTCAAATGTTGTAAATATATTCTTATCTATATTTGAATTTATTTTAACATTTTGAAGGACAGTGATTTTGTAGCAAAACCACTTATTAAAAATATTTTCTGTGCTTTTTAAAGACATATATGAAAAATTTATTCAAGTTTTTTAATATTTTGTCAGCAAAAGAGGATAGCACTACACTCAGTTTAGTTTTACCTTTGAAATATATGTTTAAAACTGACTTACACGGAAAAGTTAAAAATTCAATTTTTCTCACTTATGTCTTCAAATAAAAACCCTATCCAAAGAACACTTTTAAATTATTATTTAACTATCTATTACTATACCATTCTAATAATATTCATTGTTCTCTCAATTTAATTTTTAAAAAAAGTATATTCTCACTCTGTGCAAGGGAAGGGTTTACAATAAAACCCATTGCTATCCCCCAAAAAATAAAAATAAAAAAAGATAAAATTCAAATATGAGTTGTTAACAAGCAAAATGAACCAAGTCTATTGGAAAAGTTTTTAAAAAATTGAGTCTTAAAGTGTCTGAATCTCAATTCCTGGAAATTTAAAAATTATGTCAAATGCTTAACTAGGGTATATTCTAACATAAGTGAATTTGCATTCATGTGAAATAACACTTTAATTAACCCTGGCAAACAATTTTATTTTCTAGAAAGGAAAAATGGACATGGTTCACTCTGCGTATGAACTTCTCATATTTCACATTTATCAGGTTCATGGATAGGATTTATAAACTGACTGATTTCATTCCCAAAGAATTTATCATGTCCTATGAAAGGTTTAAGTGCTAATAAATTTCAAATATATGACAATTTTTGCATAAAAAATGTACCATTTTTAGGCATATAAGGCAATAGTTTAAACATTTATATTTACTTTATACAATATTTGATGTATGGATTTATACAAATTGCAGTGGATTTGTTACAAAATGATATACTTCCCTTATAAGAAATTTTAACCATTAATAATTTCATGTGGGCTCAGCTTGTCAGTTTACTAGAAAAAATTTGTAATGAATTAGGCTCATCATTTTTGTTCAAGGGGTTAATTCAGTGAAGTAGAACTTTAATTTTATAATGAAGTTTATAAAGCATCATAATAAAATTAAAGAGAGAATTTTATCTTATAAATTTACATCATCTGCATGTTTTTGAATAGATATCTACTTGTCAGGGATTATACTTCTGTTTTATTTTAAACATTTTCAGTATAGTCAAAAGTGTTATTTATAACTTGTGCCTAGTTGTAGTGCCACTGATAAATAAATACAAAATAAAATGCAAAGTAAATTGAGCATTTTTGTGGAAACAAATGTATGTTAGGAATTTTTCTGAAAGCAGTTAGTAAAGATAATAAATATAATTTGTCATGTTGTGTTTCATTTTAGAAAACTTTGCAACATGTATCTATTTTTACTATTGTAAAAGTAAGAATGTAATATACTAATACAACTTAGTCACTGGCTTGCATAAATGCAAATCAATGACACTTCAAGAATATGGAATTATATACTGAAAATATAAGCAAATACTACAGAATTTTTAGATAAATAATTATAGGTCGATAAATAATTATAGTTAAAATAAGATTATTCCTTATAAAATGTAATAAAATTAATTATCTGGTGCTACATTCCATTAGCTAAAATCAAAACTTCCTATCTAAAGATAAAAATTTGGAAATTAAATCCAAATCAATAAAAATTCCCTAAGTACAACTTTAATTTTATTCATAATTATGATATATAAATTGTTTTTGAAATAACTATATATTTTTTAGAATTGAGCTTTTACCAATTCAACAATTAATTTCTAATCAAAATAATGTGTACTTGTTGCTTATTTCCAGGATCAATCACAGAAATTGTGGCTTGGGGGAGAGGGAGTTATGATAGGTATCCCTTTATATAAATACATTTAATTTTGTTAAATTTCAACAGAATATAAAATTAAAAAATAAAAAAGCACCTATCTACTACATATGCCTTTTATAAAGTGTTATTAAAATATAAAATATAATTATAAAATTTTGAGAGGAGCTTTAATGATGTTCCAAAATATCAATAACTCTAACTGTGCTTTGTGTTACCGATTTAGATTTAATGGCTGGTAACCCTTAATCATTTAAATGTATGTTTATCATTTTTTTATTCCCACATGTTTTATTATATTAACTAAACAACTAAATGATTTCTCTACTTTAGCTACCATTGCTGTTATTATATGAAATATGACCATTATGAGCAAATATTGTCCCTTCATATATGTTAAACTAAAAATATCATTAAAAAAATTTAAAAACAAAATTTTGGTATGTGACTCCCAAAAATTAGTAGCATCTAATCTCTATTGGTAGTTACATACAGACTTCTTTCATGAGTGGGTGGGTTGAGCATTTTGTATGTTATGCCACTGAAATTTTGTCAAATTATAATGCAATACAAATGCATATTTTAATTTGACAAAAATATTCTCTTAGTGTCATAATACAAATGTGTAAGACAAGGCATCTTTTATTAAAAATTTAAAATTTATGGACTTTCAGTCCATGGGAAAAGGGGATGTTGAACCCTCAACCTTTTCTTCCCCCTTGTGTATGCCATTGCCTGTCTGTGATTGGATCTGGTTATTATGTATGAGGTTAAGAGACAAGTTCAAAAGTTTACCTACTACATAACTTTTAAGATACTGTAAACACTGCAGTAGTCATTTTATTTTGTTGTTCAAGCATTAAATATTTACCTCTTACCTAACCATTTGCCTTTTATGAGTGTTCCTACAGAAGATTTTGCAAAGTATTACATAATTCAAAGATGCAAAATGAGTATTTTGTTTGTAATATTTAAATGAATTCCTGGATGTTTCATTATAAAATGTTGTCTATAACTATGAAAATGAAAGATTTAATTTTATACAAACTGTCTGTACTTTTTCTGTTAGAATTAATTATTCATACACTAAATAGCAACTTGTAGATAAGAAATATAAAAAAAAAAATTAATGCATATACATTGGTGCTTTGACTTACAGGTTTAGCTTCCATTGTATGACTTAGCAAGTAACTTAAATTACTGTTTGTTCTAATCAATTTTTAAAAGAATAAAAATGTCAATATATTCTTAGACATTACATGAAATTGTTCGTTTTAAAAACTTGCTTTTGAGTGTATTTATAAAGAATATAGTTGTATAAAAGAATAATAAAATTTAATAGAAGGGGATGTAAAGAATAATTTAAGATGTATTTAAGCAACATGTAGAAAGAAAATTTTATTTTTACTTCAATTTAAATTTTTCTTCCTTAATTTTTAAAAAAAAATTTAAGTTGGTTTTTAAACACAAGGCCAAAATTGACCGAGTTAAGATTCCTGACTTAAAAACCTATAAGTCTAGGTACCACTGTACTGTTTTATTTATAATTTCAAAGAAGCATTTTCAATATTATGTCTTATATTCAAATTTTAAAATATTATCCACATTTATATTATCCATAAAAAAAATTTTACTCTTAAAGTTTATTTTTTACAATTCCTTATGCATAATTTAATTACATAATACTGTTGAATAATTATTACATAATATCCTTAAAAGTATGTGAATTTATTGTGAGCACTTGTATGTGTTGTTAGCCAGTACAGTATATGTGAAGTATTTTATATGAAAATTTTGTGGCAATAATTCAAATTACGTTTTTAATGTCCAACCATGTATTTTTGTATTTATAAATTTGTATTCTAAAATTAATAGCTGTATGAAAAATATTTTTGAAATTGTATTTTTCTATACATGCATATGTAATAAAATTATACATCATATTTCAAAGAACCTAAACTTTTAATTTTGAAGAGCTATTGAAATTTTTTGTTCCTTAATGTTGTCCAATCAGTTTTTCCTGGTTTAATAGATATATTTATTACTTGATTGAAAATGTAATAAGACTTTCCATTGCAAAGAGAGAGCTTATACACAAGCTTCCTGTCAGCACTTTGAATTTAGTTTTTGATTAAAAAAAACAGTGAATATTGTAAAAATATAAAGGTGTATATAATTGTAACTTTATATACCTTCATAGCTTTAAAGTTGTATACTGTCAAACCTTATTGGAAGGATAGCATTGTAGAACAAATAAAATTGTTAGGAGATATATAAGTAAGCATTGATATCAGCATGGTTTTTAAAAATTATCTCTTACCTATATTTCTGTAAGTCATGACAGTTATAATTATAATAAAATTATAACACATTAGCTAATTTAGGTTTTATCTATATTTAAAAGTAAATTACTCAATGCTCCCATAAACTGTAGATAGCTACTGAAAGGTTTACATATTTTTTTTTAAAGATTTACTTTCTTACTTTAGAAAAATTGATAATATTTATATGTATTTTTTTTTCCTGTACATGAATTTAATAACTCAATGCTCCCATAAACTGTAGATAGTTATTGAAAGATTAACATATTTTTTTTCTTCTTAAGATTTACTTTCTTACTTTTAAAAAAATAATAATAATATTTATATATAATCTTTTTCCTGTACATGAATTTAATAGAGTGAAAAAATTTTCTGGAAATAAGTTTTCTACTCTTTACAAAGAATAGTTGTCAGACATTATTTTATAATAGAATGGCATAATTTTAAATATATATGCCAAATTTTGGTCTTCTTTTTCAAAAGATTTAATATCAGTTATATGTTTCATTTCTGTTGATTTCGTTATAGAGATTGAAACTTACCTATACGAAGCGAAACTTGTTAAAAGTTAAATACTCCACTTTTTTCACTGTGACACAACCTTTTTTTGGCTCATTTCCTATTGTATTTAATTTTCTTTTTGATCTACAGATTTATCTACTTTATTATTTTCTTAATCCCAGTATTTAATATCATGCATTTCAAATACATCAGTTTTTCTCATTAAAAAAACAAATTAGAGCAGTAATGAAGCATTTACAGTATTTTTAAATTACAAACTAAAATCAATGTATCATATGAGCTAAAACCAAAATTTGAAATTTTAGTTAATCTTCTGATTTTACTTCTAAGGGTCATATTAGTGATTTGATGACAAGCTTACATACATTAAGTGACCTTTTCTGTAATTAAATATTTTAGTCGTTGACGTGCATTATGTAAATAGTAGCCACATTTTTTGTACAAACGATAAAGAATAATACACAGAAGTGTGTTGATATACTCCATTGTGTTTCCACCTGTGTTTGCACTTAGTTTAGTTCATAAATCATCTTTTCCTTTTTTTCTCTTAATTTACGAATATTTACCATATGTTAAATAACTGTAAAGTAGATATAAATAAAAGTTTCTTGATGTATATCTGGTGTCTTTTGGTGTTATACAATAGAATTTTTTGTGACTATTAATGTTATTTTCATCTTCGTGTCTAGTTAAGATTAAAATACTTAATTCTAACATTTCGAAATACTTTCTGTGGTAGATGAAAAAATTCTTTTTTTCTGATACCATTCTGAAATCATCCTGTCTAAAAGCTATGTAGAATGAATGTCGCGTTTGAATGGAGATAAATTTATATTTGTGGAACATATTTTCATGTAAATGTATTTTGATTAAAACTTGATGTGTAATGTAGCTAAATAAAATTAATAGTTGTATAGGTAGTCTGTTTATTAATTTCTAAAAACTCATGGTTTGAAATAAACAACTATACAATGTTTCGAATATTGTTTAAATAGAAAATATTTTAAAACTTAAATTATTAATACAGTATATTAATTGCATTAGAAATTATTTATAATGAGGATCAGGGTTGGCATGATTTAAATCAATTGATTTTTTTTAAAATTATTGATTTAAATTATTTTTTCTTCACTTCTTTTAAAACCTACATTCCAAAGACAGGAGAATTGGGAATCAGTCAGCACAGTAATAGCAATAAGTAAATAAGTGTAAATAGATAGCATTACTTTCCAAGAATTTCGGGGTTGTTATCAGAAAGTATGTAGTAGGGGTAGTACAATGATTGATTATGACTGGTGGAATTCATTTTATGTAATGGGAGGTAAAGAGAGTATTACAGAACTTAAAATCCAGTTTGTCTACCAAATAACAAAAGCCGTGGATTCATCTGCTGTAATGGAAAAACAGTTTTCTTTTTTTGGTATTGTTCATTCTAGCCTTCATAATCAATTAGGAATGGATAAAGCATCAAAGCTAGTGTTTTTATTGAAACAATTAAATCCCTAATTCAGTGCTTAAAAAATATTGAAATGTGATTTGTTTTTTTAAATAAATAGTTTGCATTAAAAGAATATTTAATATGATCTTTGGATTTACGTCTTATTTAGTTTGCACTATCCAATTACAAAATAATGAAATGTATTAAGATTAAAATTTATATATTTAATTTTAGGTAATCAGTGTGTAGAATATACTAGATAGATAAGATGTTACTTCTTATAACAAACTATTATATGTATATTGCAAAAAACATAAAAACAACAATTAAAATTAGTATTCAGAAAAAAAATCAAATCCGATTTAAATCAAATAAATCTGATTTTTTTTTTATTATTATTATTATTATTATTATTTTTTCCCAATCCTGATGAGGATGGACAACCTACAACAAAGAAATTTTATGTGACCTGGCGTCCCCTTGGAAAATATTTTGCATTTTGGCTATCTATATCAGCAGTTTCCAAAATTATTCTTATTGACCCACAAGGCCAATGTCAGTGTCGAACTCATGAGTGGGGCGCTGCTGTTTGGTACCTAGTTCGTGGGTTCGCATCCCACTGCTCGCAAGGATGCTCAGAGCCGTTCACAATCGGCTTTAAGGTGGTTTTGTATTGGATTAATCTCCCCCAATGTAACCTGTAGGGGAAAATAAAATTCCATCTGGCCTATTTGAAGAAGTCTTAAAGGTGTATACAGATTTATTTACGGTATATATATATATATATATATATATATATATATATATATATATATAAATAAATTTTATCACTTTCGGTTTAAGCCTCTATTTACCAGGTAATTCTATTCGTGGGACCCTAGCGAAGATTCTCGAATGTTTGCTAGTAGAAATCCTTCCGGTTCCATATCTAAAAGTAGAGTTTTAACTCGAGGGTTACATCACCCACGTGACTTCAAGTAATAGCTGATTGGTCGGCACAAATTATTATTTATACAAATGTCTAGAGCTCCATCGAAGTCTTGAATTTTCATATAGAGTTTCGTATAAGGTTTCATGATGATGGTTTGATAGATTGAATTTTCGGGTGTCTTAATTGCGTTCTCATCGCGAGGTTCGACGACTGCAGGGTGGTGATAATCACCCGGAATCCCACTTAGTAAGGAGACAAAAAGCCTTATTACACACACACATATATATATATATATATATATATATATATATATATATATATATAAAGAAAAGCAAACTAAATCGGGAATCTAATACAGGTATTTTGATAAAATCTCAGATTTGACTCATTAAGGCTTACAAGGGTTTCCGAATCTTAAGTCAAGGGCAAAGAAAACTCGCGTCCCTTTACTTTTCCCTCTTTAACCCCTAATGTAAGTTGACTACTGGGGCGACAGTTCACGCTTTCGGGGAAGGGATCGCACCAATTAAAACTTTATACAACTCTAGCGGCCAGTTAAGGAAATTCCAGAACAAAAAGGAGATACACGATATAGGAGATATTTTCACTAAGATTTTGACTGAGGTTTTCACACAGATGTTGACCCGATGTTACTTAGCCTTTTACATAGAATTTCATGTTAGCTGCTCTCTCAGTTTTGACCGAAGATAATGAAGTGGGAACCCGTCCATCAACATTCTGCTAATAAAGGTCTGTGAATCAGTTATAACAGAAAATGTTTTACTGTTAGTTCCTCTAAACGTGGAATTGACACGTAAATAACATCAAATATCCAATATGGTAGGGTACATTGGGACGTCCTGAAGTAGGAGTAGGCGAAGCCGTCAATGATACAGGCTGGACAAACGTTTACTCTGGATAAAATACTTTATTCGAGTGAATAATTATGTACAGCTTTCAGTAGATTCTAAATCTTCTGAGATCTCTTGTTGAGGTAACGTAAACACAATTACAATGCGTGGGTACAGTGAACCTAGTTCTTCTCGAACACTGGAACAGTTCGCTAATTAGTGCCGGTACGAAACGCTGACACTATAATCTCCGAGCTGACGATTAGTACAGTCGGCGTCCACACTGAGGTTCAAACGCTCAGAGTGCGTATCACGCTGGAGTTCGTTGAGGAAACTCAGGATGCAAGACGTAAGTAAGGGTCACTCTCAGCGACCTATTTCTATGCACGAAGTAGAAAAAAATATTAAGATAACGGGTATAAGATCCCAAAGTCGATAGTCGACTTCTTAGCAAAAGCAGAGACGCTAGCGGTCTCTAAAGCAAAGCAAGCTCCGGCAATCGGAGAGACGAGTGAACTCCTCTCGAGCTCCACAAAACAGCTCCAAAGTAACTCTCAAGAAAAAACCCTCTTCTTGGCTCAATCTTCTTTTATAGGGGTCCCGGTTCCCTTCAAGTGATTCTTCCGGAACCTTCCAGACCCAGGGTGACGTAATCTTGCGGTCAACTCCCAGCCTGTATCAGCTGATCCGTTTCCATATGTGGCCGAAAGGTCGTCTTTAAGTCAACCACCAAAACAGCTTAAATTCTTTTGCAGCACCGGTAACGGGGCCCAGATGTACACTACAGCATCGCTCGATTAATAATTATTACTCGAGTCCTTTGACAGTAGCAGACATGATAAAGCCGCAGACGCGCTGGCTCCAGCGTACCGACAGTTTTCAATTACGTCCATTTAAGCGTAAGTCGTGGGTTTGTTGACGGGACCTAGTACACAAACGGCTATTGTTAGGAACGCACGCTTCTACCTGCCGCTAACCGTAATTGTCCGCTGCGAAAGGTCACCTTCCGCGCTTCTTTCGCTAGGGTCATGTAACGGTTCGTTACAACATGCACCCACAAGTAGTAGGTCTCTACAGCCCTCGTGTAGCCAGAAACTTTAAACCGTATCAAACCAAATGCTCATATAGGGTGGAGTGTTGAGTTCAAACCTCTCCCAATGACCAATATACTGAAATAAAGTTCATAAATTTGTGGTTTTGAATGTTACAAATAATCCCCTAATTACACACTTATTATTATATTTAACACCTGTATTATATTTTGTCAACTTAAAATACGCACTTGAATTTAAAATATTTAACTTTTATAACTTTATAGCGCACTTATATTTAAGAAGTCCAGTCCTTACTTATTAACAAAATCGCTTAACGAGGCAACGGCAAATTGTAAACGGAACTCGGACAGTGAGAAGTACTTGTATTTATAACACCATTTAAAAGAACATATCATCTTATGCTTACATTTAGAATAATACTTTTTAAAATATCTTTTAAGTTATACTGATTTCGGTCTTTAATTGATACATAGGAAATTGTAATATAGCATTTCTTTATTATTTATTTATTACTGGTGCAAAAATTAGACGTTCATAATTTAATGGATTTGTTCAAATACTGATTTCCTTACCTATTTTCTGTGTCTTTATAAAGACACAGAAGATATGCAAGCTTTAGATAATTTCGTAAATTTTTGCATAAGCTATTTATTATAATACAGTAGAACCTCGGTATAACGACCCCTGTGGGACCAACATCATATGGTCGTTGTAACGAATTGAAAAAATAATATAAAAAATTGAGCAAAGAAATTATGCAACAGTACATCCTAGAGAACACTTCTATTTATTTGTATTTCCATTACTGACTTTTTGATAAAAAGTCTGATTGATGCCTGTTTCAAGTTCATTTGGGAATTTTTCATTATCACTAATTCCATATCCGTTAGATTTTGAAGGAAATCTTCAGAATTAAATTGTTCTTCAAAATATTGACGCAAGGCATTGATTGCATTGAAGGCTTCTTTTACGATTTCTTCTCCGTCGTCGAAATTGCAGATATCTTCATTTCCGGTAATACGAGCAATAAAATCATCCTCATTAAAAGTTTCTTCGCAGCACTGTAAAGTTTCGTCTACCACAACAAACTCATCAAAAGATAATTGAAGATTTAGTTCTCTCCTTTTTGTTACGCTCCCTCCCCTCCTTTAAGCAAACACAAAGAGAGTACAGGTTTCTTGAAGTTGCACCACAGTACGATAATTTTGAAATAGCCCACTTGTTCATGAGTTCTGCAGACTAAAATTATCGGTCTTTCTAACGAAAAATAATACGCTAGGGGTCGTAATGATTCAAAATTAACATTATTCCTATGGTAAAATAATTGGGACTTTTTAAGATGGTCGGTCTAACGAAGGGGTCGTTAAAAAGAGGTTCTACTGTATTTATTAAATGCTTTATATATTTCCGTAATGAATTCGATATTAATATATTACATTAAAATATTTTTAAAGTTCACTTTTTTTATTACCAAGAATAAAGTTAAAAGTTAATGCTTTTTATCTTGTTCTACACCACCACATAAAAGTTTGCATTCAATTACAATTTAAAACTTAAAAGATAGTTATATACTAACTTAAATGGCGCATCAAATTATTGAGAATTTTTCAAACTGGAATCAATTGTTTTCTGCTTGGTGCTGCCATCTATCGCTGAATGTTAGAGTTATTACTTGTAAACATGATTTTAATTAAATGTTTTAATTACATTGTTGTAGTATATTCTAAAAAAATACGTTATGAAACTTCAGTTGTTGACACTAAGTTTTTAAACAAGAATTAAAATGAAGATGCTCTGAAATAATGAGTTAATCACTTTGTGCCTTTAAATATAAAATCTCTTTTAAATTTAAAAAAAGAAAAAAAATAGCAAAAATATTTTCACGCTCAATGATTATTAACAAAATTCATATTTTCTCGTTAAATTTGAATAATGATTTTTCTTTATTGTATCTCTTTATGCACTTACTTTTAATTTCTAAAGATTCTTTGTATTTTTAAAGAGATTGCAAGTATGCATAATGGAACAAAATGGGAGAACAGACTTGCAGTATGATCTGCATGAGAAATTTTCAACTGATATACTGTGTTTACAAACATATATATTAGGCAAAATATAAGCATTTAAAAAAAGTTAATAATACAATATAGATTTGAGGTATTTTCTGTCACCTTTAGGTCAATTATCCTATACGTATAATAATTATATATATGTATATATATACATATTATATATATACATATATTAAAATTATTTAACTTTAATATTTCCTTAAAAACCTCTTCTCTCCTATTCTAGTTCCTTAATATCTTTTTCCAAGCCTCTAAATGTCTTAATGTTCAAAGGAGCGTCCTTCACTTAAAATTCTTCCGATCCATTTCCCAAAGCTTTCTGTCCTATAGATGTAAATTTTCTGTCTATTCAACACATTTTCCAGCTGTCGCCGGCAAATGGCTCGGCTCTTCTCCTGATCTTAACAGTTAAATTCGTTGAGTACGTTTGTTGTCCCTTGGGAAAATTCTGTCTTCGCTCTTGGATGCACCTCTGTTCGAGCAGAGGGATTTTTGTCTTTCTCTTGTATGTCGTTGACTCGTAAAGATGTCCGTTTTAACAGCTCTGAAATACAGTTTTAATTAGACTTGTGCCGGTCTCTTTCAATGGCTCAACTGCATCGTTATTACTGCTAGATGTTTAAGCTTCTCCTTGCCCAGTAGCCCGGTCAAGTAAAAACAATAGGGGCTACATAATTATTGTGACGAGAGGAAATAATTTTTACACACACACACACACACACACACACACACACACACACATATATATATATATATATATATATATATATATATATATATATATATATATATATATATATATATATACATATACATACATATGTGTGTGTGTCTGTAATATATCAAAATTATTACTCCTGAAATAGATATACAAAACTCTCCCTTTCCCTTCCTTATTTTTTAATAACTATTTATTAGCCATTTCCAGATAAAAAAGTGTTCGCCGGCTTAAATTCATTTCACCCATCTTTCGAAACTAACGCTAGAATAAATGCTAATTTTCTGTTCACTAGCCACATTTTTCAGCTTTCAAAGGAAAATGGTTTTGATTCTATATTAACTACATTGCAGAAATGAGTGTTTTCGATGTAGATTAAACGATCAAGATCTTGTCTCCCAAAAAGTGCTGAACAATCATTCATGATCTCACAGGGTCGTAGCCAGAAATTATATTCGGAGGGGGACATTGTTTTTGTGATGGACACTTCAATAAAACTACAGGCTTTCTTATGTATATATACTCCTAATCAGTATCATAATACAATGGGATTTTAAAATATCAAAATAATAAAAACAATATAATAAACAAATTTAAAGCTCAAAATGAGTAATCTAGTTACTACACAATGAATTTAATAGTAAAATGTTGAAAATATATAAACTATAAATGCTATTAAATTCTAATTATTAAAACAGAAGTATAACTAGAGGAAGAGAATAATTTTGAAAGAAAATGAAAATTTTTAAATTTTTACCCGTATATTATAAAATATGCTCTCTTTTTGAAATTTTCGCCAAAAAAATTTCACAATTTCTTTCGATTGCATAGCAGTATTGTGGTGTGTTTCCAAAAGTGTAGGGTCACTCTGTTCATACATGTCGAATCTAATTTGTACCTACTCATTAACTCAACGTTATTGTTCTAAGCCCACTGTTGTCTATGCACAGCTAGGCAGATGACACACCCACACACATGGTCCATTTTTTTCACAAAACAGTCTTTTGGGATTTCGGAGGGGGACCGGTCCCCTAAATCCCTCCCCTTGCCTACGGCCTTGGGATTTCATGAGAATAAAATTATTGAGAGGAATAATCTTGTTGTAGCATTCGACGCAAAGCAATTGCACTATTTAGACGATTTGATAGACCGATGCTATTAGATCTTCATTAATTTTAAAGTTTTAAAAGTTGTGTTTTTCATGGAGTCATAACTGCAAATCAGTTAGGAGTTCTTTTTGGCCAACAACCCGGGCAAATTAAAGAATAGGGGCTAATTTCCCAGTGTAATTGGTGAGAAATATCTTCACACATATTTATATGTGTGAAGATGTGTGTGTGTGTATGTAATATGAAATGAAGGGTTTTTTTTCCTGATCTCGAAGTGCAAGTTCGAGCGGACGTTACCACCCTGCAGCCTGAGTATTATAAAAGAAGGAAAACATAGAGACATCGAAATGAAGACACTGGAAATCAAACTATCGTAGTTTATTCATATTGCCAACTGAAATGTCGAACAAACGAACTGTCGAAACATATAAGGCATACAAGGCGATGGTACAACTGGATTGCCTATGCCAACTCTCTAAACACTTACATTTAAAGTTTTAGGTGCCAGTCAATTAGTGATCCCCACATGTCACGTAGATGATATGACTTATGAGTGAGAACCTTATTTTTAGATTATCAGAAAATATCTTTTGTAACTGGAAACCGTGTCTTGTTGTCCATACCAACAGGCTATGACTGGAAACCACCCGTCATACATTCCGTGTTACAGAATATATATATATATATATATATATATATATATGTATATATATATATATTATATGTATGTATATATATATATATATATATATGTATATATATATATATATATATATGTATATATATATATATATGTATGTATGGATATATATATATATATATATATATATATATATATATATATATATATATATATATATGTATATATATATGTATGGATATATATGTATATATATGGGTATATATATATATATATATATATATATAGTATATATATGGGTATATATATATATATATATATATATATGTATGTATATATATGTGTGTATGTATGTATATATATGTGTATGTGTGTGTGTAATTCAGGAATTATAAAACTACTGGACACATTTGACATTATAGCCCCTATTGTTTTTACTTTCCCGGGCTACTGGGCAAGAAGAAATCAAATCAACTTAACAGTAATTTGGATAGATGCAGTCTGGCCACATTGAAGTATAATTAAAACTTTATTTTAGAGCTGCTAAAAACGGACGTCTTTACTAGTCAATGACAGACAAAAGAAAGACACAAAAATCCCTCTGCTTGAACAGAGGTGCACCCAAGAGCGAAATCAGAAAGAATTTTCCCAAGGGACAAGAAACTTAGTCAGCGAATTTTACTGTCAAGATCAGGAGAAAAACCGAGACATTTGCCAGTGACAGCTAGAAAATGTGTTGAATGGACAGAAAATTTACACCTATTGGACAGAAAACTTTGGGAAATGTATTGGAAGAATTTTAAGTCGAGGACACTCCTTTCATTAAGACATTTTGAGGCTGGGAAAAAGATTTTAAGGAATTAGAATGGGAGCGAGGAGGCTTTTAAGGAAATATTAAAGTGAAATAATTTTGATATATTACATATATATATATATATATATATATATATATCGTGATCCAGTGCTAAGGCGAATGGAAAACAGTCTTTCTTGATAATAATAAGTTTAATAAATCATAGTAGTTCTACTTGAAAGCAACTTGCACCATTTTCATTTTTCGTGGTGGAGCTAAGCGTGGAAAAGGTGTTGACCGCTCCATGTCCAAGCGCTAACTGAACTTATCTGTTTGTAAACTCATAAAATTCTTCCAAAATGCTTCCGCCTGACCGGATTATCCTAAAAGCTCACGCGAGCGTGGGTCTTTTTCATTTATTTTATTATTATAAAAGAGTTCCCTGTTTAAAATCGTTTATAACTCACGTAATTTCCAACTACCCCTTTTTTAGACCTGATATATATATATATATATATATATATATATATATATATATATATCAGTGGCGTGCGGTCCATATGTGCAGGGTGTGCACTGCACACCCTAGCAAAATTATGAGAGACAATAAATTTCTGCACCTATGTCTACCTATCTTTATATGGTATATAATAAATATTATTTATAATATATTCAAATATCATGTTGATTTGCTTGCTTGTATTCTCGCAGTGCATGCGGTACTAGGTGCTGCACCACATAGCGTGTTCAAAAGCAAACAAACATAAGAAATTTTTATGTGTACGCACTGCGCACTAATAGAAAATCATGCTTTATATGTATGGGCTACTGGAGAAGCACAGCATACTATAGCACTGGGGCAATGGCAGCTATTTTTCCTGCACTTGGCATTCAGAATCATCTTACGTGCCGAAGCGCTTTTGGTTTTTTAACTGATTAACTGGCCATACGATTTTGCAGACGATCAATGTTTAAATTTATATATTGTAAGATATTGTTTTCATGGAAATATAAAAGAAGTATTTCATCAATATAAAGGAAAATGTTTTAGTGCGGTAAAGTAATTTCGGTGATGTATTATATTTATAGAAATAATTCGCTGAAAAACAATTTTGTTTTGTTAGACAAAAAAGAAACGAATTCTAACACAACAGTCCAAATTATACCATTCATTGTGTTTTACAGACAGTATATAAGTTATATCTGTAACACCATATCACTGGTTTTGTTTTTAAAAATTGTGAAGATGTTTTTCGCAGAGTATATGATTTCCAAATGTTAAAAACAATTAATAAATATAATTTAATCCACTGACCGAACGAGAAACAGTTTGGTCTATTGCGCCAGCGTGCAGCGAAATCCTCTGCACGTGGACTGGACTTTCGGTTTGTCGGCACCAATAAGCCTCTTGATGAGGCACCGGAGCGGCGGGCGCCGTGTAGTGCTACGTTTACTGAAAATATAAGTTTTTTGTGAACATATAAGCTTTTCATGATTTTATTAGTAATACGGATAGACGTATGGATTTTGTGTACAAATTAATAATAAACGTTAAGGAAGTGTTTAATGTACATTTTTATGGTTTTATTATTAGTGTTGTTGTTGCCCTCTGCACACCCTGCATGAATACCTACCGCATGCCACTGATTATATATATATATATATATATATATATATATATATATATATATATATATATATATATATCAGTGGCTTATACATATGTATATATATATATATATATATATACATATAGTATGAGTGTATAATTTTATACATTAAATGTTAACATCATTTATTTATTCGTGTGCACGCATGGAATTTAATTTCCAGACTAACAGCACAAGTGTTCGATCTCATCTATCCCATATTTAAATCGCCGGATGTTTTTGCACAAGGTTACATTAAAATTCACGTTTGAGAGAATTTCAGCATTGAAAACGAGATTGTACTCCGTCAGCGGAAACCCGTGACTGGTGTTTCGCCATAAAGACAGGCACAGGTGAGGCCTGCGGAAGAGGAAGTCGGCTGTTAGGCGCTTCTCGGCTCCTTTTTAGCACCTCCCGAAGAGACGAACGGAAACTTTGGCCGATCGCCTGCTGTCTCAAACACTCACTCTACTGACGCACAAGTCAAAAATCGGGAGCAGCTTCTTTTTTCTCTCGCTCTCTCTTTCTTTTTCTTTTCGTTTTTCTTTTACGATATAAAGAAAGCATCATAATCGCAGAAAATTTCAGTATTCAGATTTCGGCAAAAATAGTATTTTCCTTAAAATATGAGTGCTGCAAAAATGTATATACAGTGGACTCCGCTTAATGTGATCGCGTTTAATGTTATCAATCGCTTATTGTTATCGAAATCACTTGGTCCCGATTTTCTCTATTCATTTGTATGTTAAAATTATCGCTTTATGGGATCGTTACATCGGTTAATGCTATCAGTTTTCGAACCTCATTTTTACTGGCAAAGGAATATTCACAATGTATTCAGAAGGAACCCATTCTTTTCTTCCCTTCGCTGTTGTTTGAATTTCAGATAATTCTCCTCTTTAACCTAGGGAAATGGGGAATGAACAAAGGATGGGGAATTATATGTTCCTGGAATTTTTCAGAAATACGCACACCCTGCTAGTGGTCAATGGTTGTCAGATGAGCAGAAGGCAACACATTATTATAGGAACTGCGTATTCACATTTAATGCCTTACTCGCTTACATTCAGCTTGTCGATATGGAAGCCAGAAAGCAAAATGACTTAACATTAAGTCTTTCTTGGGCCATTTATTTATCACTCCACGTTTCCAAACTTTCAAAACAGATTTGTTAATTTTATTCAATTGATCGAACAATTGATGACAGCACAAAACCGAAGCAGGAAACTGTCTTCCCGTCGTTTCAATAACAAGACCAATATATTATAATGGGTTTTGCGCTTCCCACAGGTGTATATTTGTAAGATCGTGTTGGTGGGAAGTAATCTTCCCACGGCCCACGAAAGGGTTAAAACAAACGATCGAAATTTTAAATCGTTATGACAGGTTGATTATGATTACGAATAATTTATCAATGAGCTTCTTAGAAAAAATTGTAAAACGTCAACAATTGATCAATTTTTTTAATCACGTATACAATTCTTATGCTTTAAAGGATAATATACAGTACATAAATATAAGGTGAGTTTTTCCATTTTATTTTGAAGTTTAGTACATGTGAATTAAGGGAGGGGAGGTAAATTTATCTAATTTTACATATCGTTTATTGTTATCAAAATCACGGTGTCCAAAACTGATCACATTAAGAGGAGTCCAATGTATATTCTAACGTATGAAGTGGTAGCGTAGAAGTCAGGCAACTAATTTTACACAGCACACACATTTATTTATACACATTACATTTACTAATACATTTTCAAAAACAAAATCTCCCTCCGATCATCGAACACCCTCTCTTCTTCTCTGTTGCCAACCGTCAACCTGACAGTTTCAAAGAGTTTGGCACACAGTCCTTCTCGTGTTGCCAACGAATTCCTACAACTTATTAGAGTTCGGCACAATATATATATATATATATATATATATATATATATATATATATATATATATGTGTGTGTGTGTGTGTGTGTGTGTGTGTATTATACGCACAAATATATATACACATATGTATATGTATATATACACATATGTATATATATATATATATATATATATATATATATATATATATATATATATATATATATATATATATATATAATGTGAAGGAGAGAGATTCAGGATACAAACTCTTATTATAAAAATTAGTTTAATTAACATTTAAGGGAATAATATACAAATCTAATATCAATCATCTTTTTCCTCTCTCCCACAAAATCACTCAGAACTCGGAATTGTATAAGCATTCATTTTCAAAACAACCGTTGTCAACTCCGGAAGTCGAACGATGACTTGGCGATGACTCTGCTGATCTGGAGCTGTAGTACTGTGGGTAAAAGGAATATGTTCACACACACACACACACACACACATATATATATATATATATATATGTGTGTGTGTGTGTGTGTATGTATGTATATGTGTATATATATATATATATATATATATATATATATATATATATGTATATATACATTTCTTGTACGAAGCACACATTTTACACAAATTAACAATGAAATTAAATAATATGCAGCGTCTTCTTTAACACAACATCGTCTTACGCTGTCACACTACAATTTAATAACAGGCAGCGTCGTTTTACACACATAATTGTTTCTGTCTGCTTCTGTGCGAGAGACAGATGGCGCTCTCTCAACCACAGGAGAAAGGTTGCAGTTACGCCCCCCCCATATATATATGTGTGTGTGTGCGTATACACACACATCAAATAGCCATTACATTATGACCTCCCTATTAATAACACGGCATTGACTCCACAAGGGGCTGACAAGTAGTCTGAGGTAACTGGTATCAAATGCTCATCAATTGGTAATGCAATTCCATCACATTGTGAAGGGGTTGTGTGGAAGCACGCATCTGGCACGCGTTTGGCTTGGTTGGGATCACAAATGCTCTATTGCATTAATGTCAAGTGAAGTTGGAGGCCAAGACATGTCTTGAAAGTCGCTGGAATGTGCATTGAATCCCGCCCTGACGGTTCGACCCTTATGACATGGTGCATTATCCTGTTAGCAAACACCATCCGCTCCCGGAAATACTGTTGTCCTGAATGGATGAAACTGATCTGCAACGGTCTTCCCGCAGCCCACAGACGTCAGGGACTGTTGTATGTGGTTATAAGTCCTAATGGGCTCCATGAAACCATTGCCCGTATCATAATACCCCCGCCACCGTCTTGTCTCCGTCCAACTGTGCATCCGGGAGCCAGGGTTTCTTTTGAAAATCTGCGTATTCACAAGCGTCCGTCGATGTGATTGACCGGAAAACGTGATGCTGGCGTCAGCTCGCAATGACGTAACATTAGTACAGGGATATGCTTGGACCTCCTGCTGTGTAGGCCCATACGCAGCCATGTAAGCTGCACAGTGTGTTGAGAAACATTGTCTAGGTCGCCTATGTTGTAGTTTGTGGTGTTTTCGGCTGTTGTAGCTCTTCGTTCAAGACGAACAATGCGTAGCAATATCCGCATCAATTAACGTCTTAACTTCATAATTTTAAGTCAACTGTTTCCCGAAACATTCTGCAACGTTCATCGCCCTTTTAATGAAATAAAATAATCATTAAATTACAAAAATGTGACTTAAATGCTATTAATTTTTTGTCCAAATCTGTGATTTTATTTGGCTTTTACTTTTTCATTTTATTACTACTGTTTCTCCCGTAAAAAATATAATTTTTTAATCAATAGCAGTGGAAAAATGTGGTCATTTAAAAATGTAAGTTTTCTTGAGGCTTTAATAACGAGATAAAAAGTAAAAATATGCGTAACATAAATTTTTATGGTGTTTTTTTTATTTATGGATTTTTGTGCATGCTACATTGTATTCCTCTCTCTCTTAATGTTAAAGTATGGAAAAATAAAATCCCTCTGGCCGTCTGACATTTTAAGTATTCATTAAAAACCATATCACGTGGTGTCATTTTTTAGCATCCTACAATTTGATGTTTTATCACGAAACATCAAATTCTGTAGGATGCTTTTCCTTATTTTGATTTTATGTCTTTTGAATATTTTTATTTGCGTTTCAAAGAGAGTATATTAAAGTTTCTCGCAAATAATTTAAAATTAAACATATTTTTTAAAATTAATTTTTTTCATTTTTTTAAAGGAAAGAATAGTATTCTACAGTGTTTGCTGTTCTGGGATGTGTTATTTTTTGTTAAAAATTTCTTAAAATCCGAAGCGGCCAGAGAGAATTTTGTTTTCCGCATAGGTTAAGATTGGGAGAAAGGAATTTAATATGGCAATACAGACCCATTTTAATATATTAAATTATTATAAAATTAAGTTATAAAATGCACAAAAATATGGTAATTAAATTATATATATGTGTGCGTATGTGGTTTCTTAAAATTCGACAAAGGCAGGAAAAGAAACTTATTTGGATTTTATATGAAAACATTTAGGGTGAAAATGCAGTTCATGGTGCCTTTTGTTTTATTGGCGATATTTTTTAGCGCCAAAATGTAAATTTTTAATGATATTATTTAAAAAAATTAAAATTTATAAAAGAAAAAAAAAAAATATATTTATATGTAAAATTTTAATAATTTAAAAAAGATAAAAAAAAAAAAAAATAAATAAAATAGAAATAAATAAACATAAAAAAAAGATATTAATGAATAAAAAAAAAAAAAAAAAAATGAAAATAAAAAAAAGAACAAAATAAAAAGAAATTGATAAGAGAACAAGAAAAGACAAAAATAAAAAAAATAATTGGTTAAAATAAAAAAATCACCAAAACAAAAAGAAAACTCAAAAAGTAAAATTAAAAAGAATATTAAATAAAAATATGAAAACAAAGAATGAAAATTTTTATATATAAAGAACAAAAAAAAATAAATAGATAAAAAAATTTAAAAAAAAGACAAAAAAAAAACTACAAATGATAAAAAATGACAAAAAAAAAACAATAAATTTATAAAGAAAAAAACAATAAAATGCTGACAAAAGAAACAAAAAAATAAAAATTAAATAAAAAAAATAATAGAAAAAAAAATGAATAAAAAATAAAACGAATAAAAAAACAAAACAAAAAGAAAACATATATAAAAAAAAAATATTAAATAATTAAATTAAAAAAAAACAAATTAAAAAAGATATTAATAAGCAATTTTTTCTATATTAAAAAATTTAAACATAATGAAATATTATCAGTAAAAATATATTTAATTTATTTTTAAATATATAAAATATAACATAAACATTAAAATTAGATTTTTAAAGATTACAAAATAATATATATATTTAAAAGGAAAAATTTTAAATAAATATTTATAAATACGATAAAAATAAAAAAATGGTTAAATATAGAAGTAAATAAAATTAATTAAAACAGTATATTATAATAAATAAAAAACCAAAAAAAGAAAATTTTAATATTGTTATTTAATAAATTTATATATGTATAATAAAATTGTTAAATTATGAACATTGAGTAAAAGAGTATAAGAAAATTTTGAAGAAGCTTGATGTTGAAAAATAGTGCATTAAATCCTTAGTAAATAGTGGTCAGTATAGTAGGGAGATTATTTTTTTAATATTTTTTCTCTTTTATTTTTTTTCAAAATCTAATTTTGAATGTATAATAATGATTGAAATATGAAAAAACATAGAAAAATTTTGAAAAGCAACAAATTATGCATAATACTAGACACATAGAAATTTACTAATTATACACCAATTAGAAACGTTACTATTGATTCTTGAAAAAGCACCAATAAGTGAGGTAGAGTATATTTTTTAAGGGAACATAGCATCTGCTGAGCGTTTATAAAAAAAAAAAAAAAGCTATTTTTGATTCGATATCATGTAAAACGTCCTATCTGTTTAAAATATTTTTTCTACTTGATTCATAAATATCTAACTTTATAAAAAATATTTAATTTTGTTACTGAAAACTAATTTATTTTTTCTGTGATTTTTAAAAACTATTTAGGACAACAGGAAAAAAAATATGTAAAAGAATCTAAATCTGTATAGCCGAAAATAGTTTGTTATTTATCTGTATATTAGAAACTAAATTTTTATTTGAAATTAAAGCAAAATATCATGCATCAAATAGAAGCTAATTTTTATTCTATTTGTTATTTATTTGTATAATAGCTAGTTGTAAAATTAATTAATTTAATTTGTAAAATAGTTTTTTGTTACTTATCTGTATATTAGAAGCTAAATTTTTATTTGAAATTAAAGTAAAATATCATCCATCAAATAGAAGCTAATTTTTATTTTAATTGTATTTTATTTGTGTAATAGCTAACTGTAAAATTAATTAATTTAATTTGTAAAGTTTAATTTCTAAAATGGTTTATTATTAATTATCTGTATATTAGAAACTAAATTTTTATTTTGAATTAAAGTAAAATATCATCCATCAAATAGAAGCTAATTTTTATTTTAATTGTTATTTGTTTGTATAACAGCTAATTGTAAAATTAATTAATTTAATTTGTAAAGTTTAATTTCTAAAATACTTTATTGTTATTTATCTGTATATTAAGAACTAAATTTTTATTTGAAATTAAAGTAAAATATGTATCAAATAGAAGCTAGTTTTTATTTTAATTGTTCTTTATTTGTATAATAGCTAGTTGTAAAATAAGCTTAATTTGTAAAATAATTTGTTATTTATCTGTATAAAAGAAACTAAATTTTTATTTGAAATTTAAATAAAAATAAAATATTATGTATCAAATAAAAGCTATTTTTTTGTTTTAACTGTTATTTATTTGTATAATAGCTAATTGTAAAATCAATTAATTTGTAAAGTTTAATTTGTAAAATAGTTTATTGTTATTTATCTGTATATAAGAAACTAAACTGTTATAAAATTAAAGTAAAATATCATGTATTGAGTAGAAGCTAATTTTTATTTTTATTTTAATTGTTATTTATTTTTATAATAGCTAATTGTAAAATTAATTAATTTAATTTATAGAGTTTAATTTGTAAAATAGCTTATTGTCATTTATTTATATAATTGTTTTTTATTTGTATACTAGAAACTAAATTTTTAATTAAAATTAAAGAAAAATATCATATATCAAGACGAAGCTAATTGTTGTTTTTATTTTGTAAATCTCCCTTACATTAAAACGTGTGATATATTCTATTTTATAGCATGATAAAGGTTATAATTTTAAATAATTGTTTTTATCATTTTATTTTACCTTAAATTCAGAATAGCTGTATAGTTTCTGGTGTAGAATAAAACATATGCACTTTAATTTTATATACTTTAATTTTATATAAGAATTTAATTTATCATATACAAATTTCGAAACTAATCTTGCAAGAAAGTGAGTTTCATTATTTTCATTCCGTGTACATTTTGCATGTTACTATAAAAAATATACTACTCTAAATGATATAACGATTTTTTTTTGTTCGATAACTTGTAAAAAAATTAATTCTAAAAAACTTTTGTTACGTGTAACAGTACTAGAATGTTTTTTCTTAATCCTGATTTTTTTTTCGTAAAAAAGAAATTAACCTACTAAGGGTGGTGTGTATGTGGGGGGGGACATAAATATATTAAGAATATATATAAACTTAACTTTTTCATGATGAATTAAAAAATACTGTTACAATCAAGTCTTTAACTTTTGTTATGTGTAACAGTACTAGAATTTTTTTTTCTTAAAAAATATTAACCTACTAAGGGGAGGGGTGTAGATGATTGAAAGTTTGAACCATTTGTAAGAATGCATTAAAGTTTAACTAATCTAATCCTAAAGAGTTCTATTTGAAAAAATTGTATCATTTTAAAAAATAAATAAATAATCCATTTCTTTTAACATTTTGTTAGTTTTCTAAAAACCTTTGCGCATTTATTTTCGATTTTTTTCTAAATTTAGCTTAATTTTACTTAAAAACATATGTTTTGAACACTTTTGGGTATTATTTTGTTTCAACAGATTGATAAGGTTGTTTTTAGGAAATACTTTTATGTGTATTCGCTGAATTTTCGTGAAAAATTCATACTTTTCTAAATTAAGGGGTCGTAAGACTGTTAAATCAACAAAAATTCAATTTTTCAGATATATATATATATATATATATATATATATATATATATATATATATATATATATATATATATTATATATATATATATATATATATATATATGTGTGTGTGTGTGTGTGTGTGTGTGTGTGTGTGTGTGTGTGTGTGTGTGTGTGTGTGTGTGAAAGGCAATTTAGCTTTAAACTTTGAAAAACAATCAGCTTAAAAAAATTCTAATATTGAAAGAAGTTATCAATAAAAACAAGTCAGCTGTTTACTGTAAACAAATTTACACTTACAAAACTTTCGCTTGATTTTTCTCAAATTGTGTTTCATTTTATTTTTTTTTATTTTATCTATTTATTTTTTTTTTCAAGTAGCGCGAGTATTATCTCAAAGTTTTCAATATTTTTTCATGAAATTTTTACAGGTTGTAAACAATATAATTTTCATCCGTTTGAACATAAATTTTCTTGTATATTTCCCAAAATATTTTTTTAAACGATAAAATTTTTATTAAAATAATTCACATTTTTCCAAATATTTTTAAAAATATATGTAAACCTTAAATTATAAAACTGCTGGACAAGGAGAAAGCTAAACAACTAGCAGTTATAAAAATTCAGTAGGGCGACATTGAAGAGAACGGCACAAGTCGAATTAAAACTTTATTTTAGAGCTGCTAAAACAGACATCTCTATTACTCAACGACAGACAAAGGAAGACACAAAAATCACTCTACTCGAACAGAGGTGCACCCGAGAGCGAAGACAAAAAGAATTTTCCCACTTACTCAGCGAATTTAAGTGCAAGATCAGGAAAAACGCAGAGCCATTTGCCGGCGACAGCTGGGAAACGTGTTGAATAGACAGAAAATTGACATCTATAGGATAGAAAGCTTTGGAAAGAATTGTAAGTCGAAGACACTCCTTTGATTAAGACATTTAGAGGCTGGGAAAAAGATTTTAAGGAAATAGAATGAGAGAGAGGAGGTTTTTAAAGAAATATTAAAGTTAAATAATTTTGATATATTATATATATATATATATATATATATATATATATATATATATATGCATATATATATAAATGTATGTATATATATATGTCACGTCTAAAAAAGGGGTAGTTGGAAATTACGTGAGTTATAAGCGATTTTAAAAAGTGAACTCTTTTATAATAATAAAATAAATGAAAAAGACCCACGCTCGCGTAAGCTTTTGGGATCATCTGGTCAAGCGGAAAGATATTTTAAGAATAAACGAACCGATATGAGTCAGTTAGCGCATGGACATGGAGCTGTCAACATCTTTTCAACGCTTAGATCCGCCACGAATAATGAAAATGGCGCAAGTTTTGCTTTCAAAAGAAAGGATGATTTAATAAACTTATTATTATCAAGAAAGACTGCTTTCCATTCGCCTTAACACTCGATCTTTATACACACACACTTATATATATATATATATATATATATATATATATATATATATATATATATATATATATATATATATATATATATATATATATATATATATATATATATATATATATATATATATGTGTATGTATATGTGAATGTATACAAATGTATGTAAATGTATACAAATTTAGGTTCAAAGTTATTTTGAGGTATTGTAGTATGTTTTAAAACAATAAGTTTGTCTTAAACTTAATTATATTTTTAGTAATCATGCACGCTACCCTTGATATTATTTTTGTTAACAACAAAGTGTCTCTTATTTAAAACTTTCTAACAAAAAATTTTTTTTATGTTTCAAAAATGAATGAGATATGTGTCTAAAGATAATAATTTGTCCTAACTTAAAAAAAAAAAAAAATCATGCTTGTAAAATTGGTAGTTTTCAAGGTATGAGAATTCGAAAATAATGATTATTTTACACTTTTTTCGACTTTTGAGAATTGTATGATACCTTAAAGTGGAGTTTTAATAATATTAATAAAGTCTTAATTTAAAACGGATACTAAGTTTTATTATAAAGTATACCCGGAGAAAAATTCTGTAGAAATTGGGAAAAATTAAATTGCAAGGACATTTTAAAATTATTAATAAATTTCACAAAAACAAAATTTTTTTAAATATACAGAAAGCTGTAATAAATTTTTTAATATCATTGATTTACTTGTAATTTAGTTTATATGTGTATAAAATTTTGTAATTTTAATTAAATAATATTAATAAATTCTTTATGTATTTCACCCTTACTTCAATGCCTACCGTCCTTTTCTGCAGATTCTTAACACATTGTATGCAGGACACGTACTAGTATGTTTTCTGACGATTGATACTTAAGCGCGGTACACGTACTACTACGTTTTCTGATGATTGATACTACAGCGCGGGACACGTACTAGTACTTTTTCTGACGATTGATACTTGAGCGACGTACTAGTACTTTTTCTGACGATTGATACTTGAGCGTGGGACACGTACTAGTACGGGTTAGTGTAACAACATGGTTTGTTTGTGGGTACAAAAATAACGGTATATACAAGAAAACGAAGCCGAATGTTCTTGTCTACTACATAGATTCTGGAATGTAAAAATGTTTATATATAACATAATTCGAAAAAATTAAAACTATATACTACTATTTCTTTTTGATTTTTCATATTTACGATACTATTATAAATTTATCCACTAAAAAATATATTTTTTGTTTACAAAAATCTTATGGTTGTTATTTATATATTTCTATTTGTATATACAATTCGTTTATACAATTCAATATAAAATACGAAAAGTTGGTTAAAAAATTAAATAATTTTCGATCTATTGATATTTAACTGAATAATTAAATTTACGCGCAAAACGTCCGCTCCTGGTACATTTCCGCTGTGAAATGTACCCGCACATAATGTGTTAATAGTTCATGTGAATTTTTCTGTTTTCTTGCACCAATTATTTCCTATCTGGGAATCTATATAGAAATCTTATATAATCCCACCCCTCAAATTCTAAGTATAATTTTGTTATTTGGATTGATATTCTATCATTGTTTAAATCTCACTCATGAAAATTTACTATATAGTAGACTGATATGTATTGGCTGTTGAGAAAAAAAGGAAAAAGAATTCCTTCCCGGTGGGGAATCGAACCCCGGTCTCCCGCGTGACAGGCGGGGATACCGACCACTATACTACCGAGGACTCGCGTAATGATTACAATTTTGCAAACAGCTGTAAAGCTTTAAAGATGCTTCTCGATATCAAATTTTTTATTGATTTTTAACCCCTCGCCTGTAGAATGTATATGAGAAAAATGTGCCAAAAATAGAAAAAAAAATTCTGTTTTATTTTGTTTGTTATTATTATTAAAATGTTAGAAATAGATTATTTTTGAAAAAGAAATTTTTTTTAAACGATATAACTACTATTTTCGATATTTTCACATTATGGGAAATGTTAATGGATTACAGTCATTTTTACTCATATGGCAGCAAAATAAATCCATTAACATAATTTATTGGATAAATAAAATAAACTAATACAACATTATCTCTATCAGCTGGCATGAATTCCTTGTCCTTCAAATTCCTTTGACTTTCACAAATCCTTCACAGTATTCGTGAAATAGCGACAAAATGACTCGAAACTGCTCACGGGAAAGTATCTCTATGGGAAAATTTCAAATTAAATATGATGCATTGGACTAACCGATTTCGGGATTTCACGGTATTGAAATACTGTTTTTTTTCTTGCCTCAACTCAGGTCGGGCATTCTAAAATTGACGCATTTGCGTTGCCCGAATTGAGTTCGGTCGTCACAGGCAAGGTTAGAATTGTAACGGCGTGATTTAGCGGTGTATCGTCATCAAAGAACTTTGCTTTGAGAGGTGGACTTGTGTGGATACAAAAGGATTGTTTTCCCCGGCACCATGAAGTCTACACGGCTGTGCCCTATAGTAAAGGAACAATATGCCAGACGACACGACACCTTCACTGACAGCCGAAAAAAATGATCGCGGGAACGACAAAGGATTTGCCGCTACTCAGATGTAGCCGCTAAGAATTCCAGGGACCCCTGGCTTTGCGGCCGATGATTGTTTAACCCGGACCAATCCAGTTGGTCGAAGGTGAGGTCATCGCTAGGTGACCCAATAATGAAATTGTGGGTGAGGCCCCTCCCCTAGAAAGAGACAAAAAAGATTTTTTTTTTTTTTTTGAGAGAGAGAAAGAGAGAAGTTAGTTAGCTAGCAACCAGCTAATTCAGAGGTCGCCTTGACCAGTCTCTCTACCGGAGAGTTTTTTTGCTGTAATCCCCCCTTGGAATCTTTTCGGAGTAGCCCGCATCGGCTAACTCGGAGGTCCCCTCGATCAGTCTCTCCATCGGAGAGTTTCATTTAGCGAAATTCCGTCTTGGGATATATCTCTTGCTGAGATTGAAGCGATACCCTGTGCTTTGGGTTTCCGTATTCTAATATAATCCTCTTCAGGATTGTTTGCTGTTCTTCAGAACTAACTGTACTAGATCTCCTACCTGTACTTCAGTGAACTTTCGAGAGAGCTACGAATTGTTTCTTCCGTCTAATCACCCATATTTCGGCAGAGACTGAATTTAGTTTAGGTACCCGTCTCTACTCAGGCCTACGTGTACTAATCACTTACCTGTGATCGGATTGTTTTTTTATAGTTGTGAAATGATGTATATAGCAGAAGTGTAAATAAATCCATTAATCAAGATACACCTGATTCTTCCTTGTGTCACCTGAAACAGGGACCGGATACGTTACAGAATGCTATATCATTAGGTTTTAGGCCAGAGCAGAACTAAGTTTTTCCATATAAAGTCCAAATGCGCTTCTTTTTCAGTCTTTGTCGAATTTTCAGAAACAATATATGCATATAATTTAATCTCCGTATTTTTGATATCTTGTAACGCAATTTTGCAATAACTTAACCCATTACAGGGCTCACAATTTTGCGGATAGCTGCAAGCTCTTCAGAAGCTTACCTTTCTTATCTTATCTAATTAATTCTTAAAATGCTATCGTTCCCTAGGCTTTAGGGCTAGAGGGTTGGGTTGGTTTGGTTTTGGAGTGCTACGGTCTACTTTTTGCAACACGAGGGCTAATGAGACCGGGACCTACTGCTTAAAGCCGATTCCGAACGGCTACAAACATCCATGCCATAGTGGGATTCAAACCCACGAACTCCGGTTCCGAAGGCCAGCACCCTAACCATTCGGCCATCGTTCGGCATTAGGGCTAGAGGAGAAGTAAGCCATAAGGTGGGTCTGTATCAGCCATATTAGATTCATTTCACTCAATGTTAACCTATGATGAAAATAAAATTCTGTTTGACCGCCTCGCATTTTAAGAATTCTTTAAAATAAGTTATAGCACATGATAGAACAACAAATTCTGTAGGACACTATCTTTCACTAAAAAATAAAAAAGACCGAGAAAATTATATTCTATTTTAAATAGTCACAAAGTCCTCTAAGTTCTCAAACGATACCTCTGGGGTGGCAGGCCAAGAATGGGGGTCTTGTGCTTGGTCCCTGCTTCTAAACTACGAGGACCCAGCGGGGAAATGTTACTCGCGTCCGTAGCATGCCTTAAGCTACACGTGCTTCTCGGGTGGTGCTAAAAGAGTAACAGGCTCCCAGTCTTGTTAAGGCGTTAAGATAATGTTTGTATCGCTTGATGCGTTGGAAAAAAACTATTTATTTGCGAAATAAATAGTACCTAAGATTAGTTTGGTGGGAAAGCGCTACGGTCTTACTATTTTGCTCACGTGGTACCTAAGATTAGATTTTAAACTACTAATTACTTTTATTTTTTTCCAGATTCAAGCATAATAGATAAAACCCCTATAATGAGGAATAAAAAAAGTAGATATTATGTATTACTTTAGTAAAAATAAAGAAAAAAATAATGAATAAAATAATAAAAATAGTAATACCAGTGCCTAACTAAGGCAGGGGCATACGGGGCAGTTTCCCTCGGTTTCCACTTCAGAGGGGGGTGGGGAGGATCGAATCCCAAATGAAATTCCTCAAATCGAATAGAAAGTTTGTTTTGTGTTTCCTTCTTTAATGAACTTTTTTCAAACAAAATATCAGTACAGGGTAAAATCCGCCGCTTTTCTGTTAGCTTTATGTTAACATTTTCTAATTATAAATTTAAAATTTAAATAACATTTTTGTCAAAATTTAGCTTTTCAGATGTGTTATATATTTTTAATGATGGACATAGAATTGTCAGAAAATCAATGAAATGGACAGAACAATATTTCGTCTGATTATTGGAGAAGGGGGGGGGGCTTTATAGCTGTTTTAAGTTTTAGTCAATTTTATTGTTATATATCTACTAGCATATAGCCCGTCATATGACAGGATCAGTAAAATTTTTAATTATCCAGAACTGTAAAGTACCAAATGAGGCAGGTAAAAAAAAATGGTTTGTTTTTTGGCTGAGAATTATCTTGCAACTAATAGTAATCAATAATTAAATATAAAATTATTACATATGTACCTAATCTATTATTTAAGACAAGTATAAAAGAAAACTATATAAGTAATATCGAAGTTCAGTGATAAAACGTATGAAAATAATGCAGACGATATTTAAATAATTTAAATGAAGAAATGATTAAAGGAGATGGTTAAAGGAATAACATCATAATGCTAAGAAAAAATGTTATTTTTACCTATTTATTATGTGATAAATTGATAAATTTAATCTTCTGCTCTTAACCGGGGAAAATAGGGCTTGAAATAATGGCATTAAAAGCTCGAAAAGATGGATTTCAAACGTTTTAAAGACGACAGTATTTTTCGCTGTGGTATGAAGCATATTTATACCAATTTATTTTAGAATCGGATCCATAGTTTAGGAGAAGATAAACTCGCTCTGAATTTTGCTAACCCTAACTCATCAAGTATCCAATATCTATGCCTCTATCCATTCCAGGTCCAACCGCTTCATAAATTCGAGGACAGACGGATAGAACTTAGTCTATTATTATATAGGGGGTTTTATTTTAAAGTCATATGATTGGTGGTCCACCAAATGAAAATTATATATGTAATGGTCCTTGGAGTTCTAAAGTTTGCCTACTGCAGGTCTAGAGCATTATCCTGTTCTGATATTTTCCAAAAATCAGAAGCCAAAACTGCTTCAGTAATGCTCAAAGGTGGCTTCACAACTGTACTAATGCGCTTCATTGTATGTGTACATCCCACATTCACGTTTGTGTCACGTTATCGCCGGCACAAGATCACACGAATTTGTCACGTAATGTTTTTCAATTAAGAATGATACGGCCGTCATACAGGTTTCATTTTGATACTCCTGGCATAGAAGGAACAGGTTCTCGCCTTAAGCAAAGAGTGTCCGGCCATCATGAGGATTAATAGATTTCATTTGCGTTTCCTGATTGGATTTATAAGAACTTTAACGCTAAACATAACCAACCTTTAATACATAGCTATTTCTACAATAGCCGGTCAAATGCTCAATTTCCTGATTGAATGCATGATATATGGATATTGGGAACGGAATGAACAAATAAACTTTATTATAACTAAACAAAATTGTATATTGTCAATTTTTATGCATTACAAACACAAAGAATAAGATTTTTAATTTATTACCCGTTGCCTGTTTTAGATATACATTACCGGTTATTTGACCAGTTTATATTGGATAGGTCACTGCCTACTAACCGTTTACATGCCGTAACGATATTTCAACTCTTGCAGTATATGACTATAAACGGATAATGTAATTTATGTAATTTTTGGGAATTAAAATCCTTAAAATGTAAAAATATTTCTTCTAAAAATATAGCTTAAAAATAATCTATTTTTTTTTTGTATGTTTTATTTTTGGAATATTGTCGTTTCTAAGCTATCACGGGGAAATCGACGGACGAAAGGTTAGGGTGCTGATCTTTGGAACCGGAGTTCCTGGGTTTAAATCCCTTTGTGGGATGGATATTCTTAGCCTTTCGGAATCGGCTTTAAGCAGTAGGTCCCGGTCTCATTAGCCTTCGTGTTGCAAAAAAGTAGCTCGTAGCGTTCCAAACCAAACCTAACCAAGCTAGCACGGAAATGTTGGATGTCTGTTGGTAAAAAATTGGTAGTTCAGTTCAAGGTTAAGGTAATTGGGTTATCCAGAGTACCTAGCGAAGTGAAAAGTCTTCACTTTAACCTCCGAATGTAAAACAGATCAAAGCATCAATTTAGGACTTAAAGCAAAAAGTAATCCAAACAAAAATTTAATACGCTTCAACTCCCAAGGAACCTAGGAGGTGAGAACGTTCTCATAAAAAATGAGTAACCAACGCATTGTCTAATTAAGGGATAATTAGACTGGAACCTTGACTATGACCAGTAGGTATGGTAATCAACAATACACAGCAATCAATGCAACATGAAGCTCAAAAATTAAGTATATAAAGAATAAGGTTACAGGGACTATAAAAATTGCAACTTGGTGCATAAAAACACAAAAAATTAGCAAAATTAACAAGTTCGTAGTTGGTCTTTGGTTAGGCGTACATTGAAACAAGGAAATGAATTCGTGACATTTAGTTGACACTTGTTGGATAACTATAGTATTCAAATAATGTCCTTTCTTTGGTCCGATATACTCGTAGTTCCTATTTACGCCTCTTGCCGAAATATTTGTCTCTTGCAGCACTGGCTAAGAGACAAAGTAACACCCTATCCTATAACTATGCGCATGTGCCGAACCCGTAGCAAACTAGAAAGTCGCTTGTCGACCGCCATCTTTAGTGTTAACGCTGTTTACACCGAAATTGGAGGCTGATCTTAATTTGGAGCTGTAGGTCTACTTTTTAGTTACAGGAGGCCTAGTGGGACCGGAGCCTACTGCTTAAATTCTGACGTCATATATGCTGTGATCGGCAAGCTGATTTAGTACTGTTAGAAACATCCATTTCAGGAGCGGGAAAGGAAACCCCAGGCTCCGATATCAGAAGAGCAGCGCGCTAGAATCAGGCATCGTCCGGCTCTAGGAAATTTTAATTTTGAAACTTTAAGTATACATTTTGACGATTCATGAACTAGTTTTGACTCATTTACTCTTGATGTCTGTATGCACGTATGCATCTCGCATAAAGATAATCAAGGACCGAACCGGGCCCATATGGCCGTGAGGCCCTCCGGTGGTAGTGGGCAGATCGCGACTACTGGGCCACTTCGCCTGGCAAAGTAACAAGCACCCGGAGCACCGCAAGCGCAATCCACGAGCGAAAGCAGAAGACTGTCACTGGCTAGGAGAATTAGAAGACTAGTGGATGCTTAGCGGACCTCTTAATGCCGGAATTACTGAGGGTGGCTCGAACCACAGGAGCCGAAAAGTAGAGAGCAAAGAATAGTGAATTTTGCTAATTTCACCTAGAGAAGGGCAATCGAGGAGCCAAATAAGAAGGACAGGAAATTTCGAGAGGTGACAGACTGGACCATCACTCAAGAGTCATTGTGACGGTACTTTGGCCCACCTTGAGGAACACTGGGACTCGGATTCCTCGAAACAGGTCTGTTAAAGCTTCGCAGGGCTTCAAGGGCTGAAAAAACTCTAATGAAACCTGACCCTAATAAAAAGAACCTTAGGCGTGGAGGAATTAACCTTAAGCTCGGAAGTGATAAAAAAAGAGGGGGAGTTAAAAAATGAATAGTGGTCCCCTAGGGAGGGGGGAGCCAGCCCCGGGGGTCTTGGCCACGACTTATACTAACCACTTTGCCATAACTCAATGACGATTCACCGTGACCCGCTAGACCCGTGGTAGCTCACTCGACAAAGGCAGCGATCTCGTTACCGAAGGATAGCGGGATAGAGGCTTGAGCCGGACGAAGATTCGCCACCTTCATTAATGGCGGCTATGGTATGTTAAATAGGTTCGCGGTCGCAGCGTCTTCCAATTCCCGAATGATACCTCTGAAAGTGGCACGCCAAGCCTGGGGGGTCTTGCATGGTAACTTCTAAATTACGAGGATCCATTCTTGTGGTTTACTCAGCGCTCGTGGTTTCTTACTCAAGTGGAGCTGCACATTAGCTATGACCAATCGCATATTGTGTCGGAGTCTATTGAGCCTGGTATAAGCTTTCATACACCAGGGGGACGAAACACAACAATAACAGGACAAACCATAGACGGTTAACATTTTGTATTTAGAACTCTAATAGCGTCTAGTAGTGCACCTCCATTTGATTGCAATCATTAGCTACTCCATACAACGAAAGTTTCAATATAACATTATTAACGCTGTGGTCTATAACTCAAAAACGAATAGTAGTAAGATGTTGAAATCTTGCATTTAGGACTCTTTATATCTTCTTTTGTTCACCCTCATTTGATTGCACACTACCATCTATATAAAGAAATATTTCTGTATAACGTATATGAACGTTGTAGGACATAATAAAAAAAGACGAGGGATATATTGCTTAAATTTTTCACTTAAGATTATTATAACGTCAACTGATGAGCACCTCCCCTTTTAACTGCAGTCATCTTACATGTTTTCGCATCCTAGGGAACGAATCGTAATTTTTTATTAAATATATTTCGATTACATAATAAAACCTTTAATTTGGAAAAAAAAAAAAAAAAGGGAGAGAGAAAGGGGGAAGAAATTTCTAATCTAAATTATTCTTTAATATGTTTAGATCGTGCTGTCAAAATTTGTTGACATTCTAATAAATATTTAATGTTATACAATTAATGCTTGCAAACCATCTATTCCATTTGCAATTAAAAGTTAATTTAAATCCCACCTGGCTGAATGTTAGGGCGATGCTCTTAAGTTCGTGGGTTCAAATTCCACTTAGTGCATGGATGTTCGTAACCGTTCAGACTTGGTTTTAAAAAGGTCTCATTAGCCGTCGTGTAGTAAATCGGTAGACTTTAGCGTTCCAAAATCTTAATTATATCATATCTATTTCAAAGTTTACAGTTCGATAGGTATACATAAAATTACTTTGAAAAAACAAATTTGGAAGGGAAATTATTCACTATAAACGGACTTTCATTTTCCCAAAAGTTCAAAATTTCAAAGAACAAAAATTACAGTATTTTTTAAAAAAAATTCTTTTTATTCAACAAAATTTTTTATACCTCTCAATCAAGGTAACTTAACATTCAATAAAAATTCCTTTTTCTAGATAAGTAGTTTTTTTCCTTTAGCTATAAAAAATTGAAAATGAGGTCTACTGTTGTTGCAGTTAAAATGTACCAGATTCTTTAAATTTAAAAATATAAGAGATTTTAATAACATTCGAGATGCATTTTGTTAAATACTTTGGTCTGTTTATTAAAAAGAAGTATGCAACTTTCCTTTGCATCAACAGTAATGAAACTTTTAAACTGAAATATTGTTCATATATTTTAAAAAACATAAATAATTTTTAAAAGGTATTTTATTTCTACCTTAATTGAAATAATAAAAAGAAACTGAAGAGATCTTTTTTTAAATAACCGACTTAAAAAACTTTTCTGTAAGAAAATCTTTTGATATATTCCCAAAAATTGTTCAGTCAGCATACAGTATCTCGAAATTTATCAACATTTAAAGTTTAAGGTAATTAAAAAATTTATTTTTAAATTAAAATTTACAAATAAATTTGCAATAAATAAATCAAACTTTAATACATCTACTTTTCAAATTGCCCAAAGTTTCCAGAGTTATTTTTATCCTAATATTAAAATGGAATATTTAAATATTTGAAATTCATATACGCACTAATTCTTTCATTCTGTTTTACTAAAAGATAATGAATAAAAATGAACATTTTGTTCTTTTTTGTTGAGAGATTAATAGGAAGTAGTTTGAAAGAAACGTAGGCGTATGTGGTTTTGATATATCTAATTCTGTGATGAATGTTCCTCGATGGAACAGTGTTGAATAAAAATGAGAATTAATTATATTCTTTCATATCTGATTATATGTATACGATCCCTTCATCAACTTTTAAAAACACCGGAACACCTGTCCGGCTTTCGAGCGCATGCGTGATAGGTAATTTACTGAAGTATGGCGGCCGAGTTGCTGATCATTTGAAACTTTAGTTTAGTTGTTTACATCATACGTATGCACGTTTTCGGCTGTTCTCCAGGTACTGTGGATCAAATGACTTATAAAAGTTACGATTTGTGTTCATTGGTATAATTTATCGAATTTTTATGTATGCTGTACAATATTCCGTTGCTGCCGATCGTAGTTTGTACAGGTAAGAAAGTCGTTAACCTTTAAAACGTTTTTTGCTTTGCCACACGTGTGTTTATACAAAGTTGCTCTTATAATAATTTTTAAGTATATGTCAATATTTATCAAATTGCATGAATTGTAACAATTTTTCTCTGAAAGTTTTCCTCAGTAAATTTCTTTTTAATTTCTTAAAGGGTTAAAGTTACGGTTTAAATTCAATACTAGAAACGTGATTCACTGAATTCATAATAAACAAAACTACGTTTAAAGATTTATCTATCAGTAAACTATAAATTTACACTTTTTAACAATTGAAGGATGTTTGATTTGATATAACTTATTAATCGGTGCAAAATGTTAGGTAGTTTATAAGTTGTTATAGAACTTTCAAAGCTTTAAAATGATATATGATTTACACCTCAAAAATGAAATAACATATCTGATACTTACTATAAAATAGTTGGTAGTTGATAGAATGTCATGTAGATATTCCTTACTATAAACGTATATTCCTTATTCTGAAAAAAAAAATGTATACATTCCTTATCTTTTTTTTTTGCTCATCTCCCACTTCTATGCCTTTGAATTTGTAAATGTTAATTATGAATATATTATATATTAATAATTATAAATGAATAATTTTATTCAAAATTTTTGCAATAGCTATAATTTGTTATATTTCTTTATATTTCATGCATTCATTTATATTTCATAAGAATGGTGTAAATTATTTAGAATGAGAGAAAGTAAAAAATGATATTTGTTTATTGTGTTTAAATAAAAGATAAAAAAATAATTATAAAGAGCTTAGAAATATAGTTATGGAGTAAGAAACATTTATGGACAATACAATATTTTTAAAGCATAAAAATTTATACCACATGATCATATTCATTAGTTTTAAGTTGTATTATATATTTAAACTAGAAAAATTTGATAAAGTTTTTAAAATGTTTTCATCAATCGTAATTTGATTAATATAATGATAATTTTTGTTAAAAAGTACTTTTCAATAGGTTTGTTTACCCTTTTCAGTTTTTATTGTACATTTTAATTGTTGACAAAATGTGTCATTTTCAATTATTTTGTGTTTCCATTGCATGCTACTCAATGTCAACACACACATAACTTTGTGAATGTGTAGAAGTGTGTCCATTTTAATAAATTACGTTTTACGTATAAAGACATAGCTGTGTTGAGCATATTGATCATTTAAAGTTTTCCAAAAAATTTTCTGGACTCTATTTCAAAAAGATAAATTTTGTCATGAAGAATAATTGTTTTATAGAGTTAAGAAATTGATTAAGGAATATTTTTTCATATATAAGGTCTAATTTCTTTACTTATGTTAAAAGATGATTATACTAGAATCAAGTATTATCATTAATCACCATGTAACAAACAAACAACAAACATATAGTAATATATATTTGATAAACAACAGATTTCTGTCAAATTTATTTAAAATTTTTTACATTATTTTGATAGACGGAGGCAATTAAAATTAGTTTGCCCTTTTTAATATTAAAACTATCTTGTACATATTTGATTAGTAGTCAATCTTTTCATTTTCTGTGGGAAGCTAAGGATAAAATAAATAGGGGACAAGCCCATAACATCAATTTTGTTTAATTTAATACTGATCGTCATCTTATTTGTTTATTACATTTGAAACACATTGTGATAGAAAATATATTTTCATGATAAGATAAAATTTACAGTGTTTCTGATCCAGTGACAGCATGCTGATTATGTATTTATGTATGCAAAACTATAAATGGATGCATAAGACATGTATTTATTTTGCATGTGTGTACATATAATGAAAATTTTTTCTTTATGCGATTGAAACTTTACTGGTATTTTGGATTAAACTTTAGGATCCTCTCCCTCCCAAAATATGACTGATTTGAAATAACTAAGTTTTTATGATTTTAACTTTGTAAATAAATAGTTAAGGTTGTTGTAATTCTTTATGGGCTAAATTAATTTTAATAACTGTAGTTCTATATAATTATATAATTTTTATTCTGTATATGTTTTGACACGTTATTTAATGTAGTTGGTACTTTTAAACTGTGTGTGAAAGTTTCTCTAATATTTAAAACATAGGATTATGTAATAAAAAACTAATTAACATAGTATATTATGACACAAGGTTTATTTAAAACATGTCCAATTGTGTTATATAGATAATGTGTTTAAGTGAATATTGTTTTCATTGTAGTATTTTAATTCAGAGTTGGAAAAAAATCATGATTTTTTAAAAAAATATAAAAAATCAGATTTATTTGATTAAAATCAGATTTTTTTTATTAAAATCGGATTTCTTTGATTTTTTCTGAATACTAATTTTAATTGTTGTTTTTATGTTTTTTGCAATATGCATACAATAGTTTGTTATAAGAAGTAACATCTTATCTATCTAGTCTATTCTACACACTGATTACCTAAAATTAAATATATAAATTTTAATCTAAATACATTCCATTATTTTGTAATTGGATAGTACAAACTAAATAAGATGCAAATTTAAAGAATAAATTAAATATTCTTTTAATGCAAACTATTTATTTAAAAAAACAGATCACAATTATTTGAGTATTTTTTAAGCATTGAATTATGGATTTAATTATTTCAATAAAAACACTAGATGGTTTATCCACTCCTAATTGGTTATGAAGGCTAGAATGAACAATAACCAAAAGAAGAAAACTGTCTTTCCATTCCAGCAAATGAAGCCACGGCTGTTGTTATTTGGTAGACAAACTGGATTTCAAGTTCTGTAATATTCTCTTTACCTCCCATTACATAAAATGAATTCCACCAGTCATAATCAATCATTGTACTACCCTTACTACACACTTTCTGATAACAACCCCTAAATTCTTGGAAAGCACATGCTATCTATTTACACTTATTTACTTATTGGTATTACTGTGCTGACTGATTCACAATTCTCCTGTCTTTGGAATATAGGTTTTAAAAGAAGTGAAAAAAAAAATGATTTAAATCAATGATTTTTTCAAAAAAAAAAAAAAAAATCAACTGACTTAAATCATGCCAATTCTGTTTTAATTGTTTCTAGTTTATTGTATATCTAGTATCTAGTTTATTGTAGATCCATCTTATTCATCAAGTTGAATAAAGATTTTTTTAATAAATGCAAACAACTTAGATAATTTTTTTGTATCAGAAAGTTTTTAATTAAATTTCAGATTAAACAAATTTATTACTAATCGGAAAATAAAAATGGCTTGCCTAAAAGGTTTGTCTTTTAATAGTTTATTACAGAGTAATAAATCCTGGCAGAGTTTAAATTTTATTTGCATGGATGTTTATAGTTGTTCAGAATTAGCTAAAAGTTGTAGGTTGTAATTAGATTAAGTAGTGCAAAAAATTAACATTTGCACTCTAAATTATTATTTCTAATGCAGGGGCAATTGCTCTTACAGCATTCACCACTACTAAGCTGCAGATCTTTGTTGGCTATTTTCAAGGTTGCCATGATTTAAATCAGTTGATTTTTTTGAAAAAAAATCATTGATTTAAATAATTTTTTTTCACTTCTTTTAAAACCTATATTCTAAAGACAGGAGAATTGGGAATCAGTCAGCACAGTAATACCAATAAGTAAATAAGTGTAAATAGATAGCATGTGCTTTCCAAGAATTTAGGGTTTGTTATCAGAAAGTATGTAGTATGGGTAGTACAATGATTGATTATGACTGGTGGAATTAATTTTATATAATAGGAGGTAAAGAGAGTACTACAGAACTTGAAATCCAGTTTGTCTACCAAATAACTACAGCCGTGGCTTTATCTGCTGGAATGGAAAGACAGTTTTCTTCTTTTGGTATTGATCATTCTAGCCTTCATAACCAATTATTGAGCGGATAAAGCATCAAAGCTTATGTTTTTATTAAAACAATTAAATCCATAATTCGGTGCTTAAAAATATTGATATAATTGGGATTTGTTTTTTTAAATAAATAGTTTGCACTAAAAGAATAATTAATTTGTTTATTAAATTTACATCTTATTTAGTTTGCACTATCCAATTACAAAATAATGGAATGTATTTAGTTTAAAATTTATATGTTTAATTTCAGGTAATCAGTGTGTAGGATATACTAGATAGATAAGATGTTACTTCTTATAACAAACTATTCTATGTATATTGCAAAAAACATAAAAACAACAATTAAAATTAGTATTCAGAAAAAAATATAAAAAATCATATTTTTCCAACCCTGGCTATTTTTTTATGTCAGCTCTATATAGGCAGCTAACAATTCTTCCTAGGGCAACACACATAAATTGAGTTCTCGTAATTTAGAAGCAGAACCAAACAGAAGACCCCCGGGTTTGGTCTACCTCTTAGAGAGGTATTATTTTGAAACTTGAAGGACATTGCAACACAATTATTTAATGGGTTTGAGCCTCATTTAATGAACAGTGGCAGATCTTTGGCCAACTCAAGCCTTAAACTTGCAAGTCTCCGGTTATGAGATTGATGCCTTTGCTGATTGATCTACTTCATGTCTAAATCAAAAGAAATAAATAATTTTCTCACAATTTCAGAAGCTTTGTTAGTATAATATGAGGTGTATTTCATACTACTGACAAAAATCTGTGTTTATTAAAAACAAAACAGCAAGAAATAGAGATAAAGAAATATGCATTTTTAAAATTATAAAATTTTTTCATATAGTAAATTACAAGATTTCACAAAACATAGCAAAATATTTCAATTAGGACTGAATATATTTTGAGATATTTATTTTCTTTATATAAATCAGGTATAATATAGGTATTTTAACATGTTTACTACCAAGCCAATAAAATAACTTTTTAAAATATATTTTTTTTTCTGTTTAAAAATAAGAGTTAACCTGCATAATTATACCCCTATTAAATGGATCTTCAACATGGAGTAGAAAACTAGATATGTTAAATAAAATGAATGACTAGAAATGATTAAAATTTTGGAATCATACAAACTTCTTGAAAAGTCTCTGTACATCTTACACTAAATGGAGGGATAGTAAAAGAGTGAAGGTTAGCTGATATGATATTTACAACTTAGCTTAATTAACAGTTTTGAGTTGTATAGGTTTAAAGCCTTTTCTTAAACTTATATAGCCAATCATTACTTTAAGGGTTAAATTTCAGTTAATTATAGACACAGTAGCTTAAGGGCAAAGGCATCAATTGCATAATCAGAGGGTTGTGAGTTCAAGGCTTGAGTCAGCTGAAGATTCAACGTGGTAACTAATGGCAGCTAGGACTTGTAAAATAAGTTCATGTCTTTCAAATTCACAATATACTTCTAAAAGTTGCAGGGCAAGCGTGGGGTTGGGGTCATCTGCTTGATACCTGCTTCTATATTATGAGAAGTTAGCTGGGGCAGTGTTACTCGCATCCATAACATTTCATAAGTTATACTTATTTCCCAGGTAGTGCTTAGTGAGTAAGGGCTTTGGGGGGATGTTTGGCTTAAAGATATTTGTGTGTATTAGCTGCATTGGGAAAAAAAATCTCAATTAGTAGCCTTAGTGCTCCAAACTAAGCTAAGTCCAGCTAATTAGCTCTTGAGTAGTAAGAAATTCATTGTAATACTTTCTATAAAATTTGTCAGACAAATCAATTTAACTATTAGAGATACAGCTAAATTTTATAACAATTATGAATTAGGTATTTATAAAAAACAGTTGTAATAATAAAATATTTGAATTCTTTTTCTATTAAAATGCCATTTGTATTCATGTCTTTTGTAGGTATAGTATGCACTTAGCTATATTTACATAAATAATAATTTTTTATGATCACGAGACTAAAAATATATCTTCAAATAAATATATGACTGTTATGTATTTTATATCAAATTAAAAACATTTAAAGTAGAGTAGTAGTTTTAAACTTTAAATTAATTTCATATTATAAAACTATGTCAGTGTATCTCAAAATATATCCTAAAACAATTGATACATTTTTCCTGCTAATGATCTTGTTACATGGAAGATGTGTTTATTTTTAAAGTCTTCTGGGGAAAGAATCTGAAGGGTAAAATCTTATTTAAAATTCTTGAAAGAAAATATTAATCAAGAATTTTTTAGTATTTTTGTTATTATATAGCAAAATTTGTTCTATTTGCCAATACACTATCTTTTGCTAAATAAATTTTTTATATGTGCATCACATTTTAAATTCGCACATAATATTTTAATACATGAATAAGTCATCAAAGTGATTTAAGAACTTGTTTAATATATATAATATATATATATATGCCAGCATTATATAAATGGAAAAAAATACTTCATTTTAATGTTATCAATATTGAGAAAATTTGAAGTTGCATTCGCAAAAATGTATCATTTATTTTTATTTTACTTTTAAATATTTGTACCCACTGAAGATAAGAGACACCAATACATACATTTCATTAAATATTTTTATTTTAATTTAAAGTATAAATGTTTAATGAATAAAATTCATACTCACTATATTGTAATTCCAGCGAGCTATAATATTAATACATCTAAAATCCTTATAAACCAACTGTTTTATTTATATAAACATTTTGTTTTTCATTAATTTTTTATGCCACATGGTTAACCTTAATTTTCTGAATTAAATACATTTCACTATATTTAAAAAAAATCATAAATTGGAGAATTTTCAGTATTGCTCTTCGTTGTGTTTAATTGTACAGTATGTAAGCTTCATTAAGTTTTACACAGTGTCACTAACTACGTTAATGCCCTTCGCAGTTCCTTTGTAACAAGTAGGCAACTTATATTTTGCCCTTTCGTTTCAAACGTAATTTTTCTTGAGTTACGATATCTTATGCTGCATGAAATTTCCCTATTAAGATATTTTGATTTACGGACTATTGCTTTGTTATGTGTGTTTTAAAAAATATACTGACTATTTGAAATTTATAAAAAACTTTTTAACAAAGTCAAAAAGCTTTTAATTAAAAAATGTTTTAGTCAACTTAATTTACAGCAGTGGTTCTGAACCGTTTTCAACTTAAAAAATCATATACAGTAACCCCCCCCCCCCCAAAAAAAAAAAAAAAAAAAAAAATTGGACAGCAAGGGGAATACATTTTGTAGCACAATATTGTAAAAGCGAGTTGTATTTTTAAATGAAAACATTTTTTTTTTAAATGGTAATTTCTTCCACGATTGAGATGATTAGTTTGAATTTCAATAAAACCCTGCATTTAATTTTAAAATTTTTTTTCCGTACTATACATTGCTTTATGAAAATTTTCGAGACACTGTTGCATTTTTAGCACGAATTCAAATAAAAACTTTGTGATTGAACTGTTTAAATTTATTTTTCTTGTTTTAAATTTTGAAAAATGGAGACAAATCAAAGTTCTATAGATATGAAAAACTTAATTGTGAACCTATGGAAAGAAAAGAGAAGCATAAGAGATATTGCAGAAATTGTGAAAAAGCCTCATTCAAAAGTACATGACGTTAACTATAAAAGGTACGGATTTTTCCATAGACCAAATGGAAATGGTGGGCCCAAAAAGATTTCGCCTCAGTTAGAGAGGCCGATACTGAGGTTTGTTAAAGAGAAACCTACAGAGATAGTAAGAGAGTTGAAGGAGACATCTGTTGTTAATGTGCATCCACAGAATGTAAGAAATTTTTTACATTCTAAGGAGTATAGAGCCTATGCACTACAAAAGAAACCATACCAGAAATGTGAAAAAACGTCTTGAATTTGCAAAATACTATATTGCAAAGTCACAAGATTTTTGGAAGTCTGTTATTTTTACTGATAAGTCAAAATTTAATTTGTTTGGATCCGATGGCCGTCGTTTTGTATGCAGAAAGGAAGGTAAAGCACTTAAATCATCAAATATAATAGTAAATATTAAACATGGTAAAATTTTTAGCGGTTGTACCTGGAATGGATTCCTCGGCTAAGGGCAGGCGATTAAATTTATCAATTTATTCACGTAATAAATAGGTAAAAATAACATTTTTTTCTAGCATTATGACGTCATTCCTTTAACCATCTCATATAATCATTTCTTGTTTTAAATTATTTAAATATCGCGTGCATTATTTTCATACGTTTTATCGCTGAACTTACATATTAAGCAAATAATTTTCTTTTATATTTGACTTAAATAATAGATTAAGTATATAAGTGATAATTTTAAATTCAATCATCGATTATTTTTTGTTGTAATGAAAATTTTATCATCGGTATTAACAATAAATTCTTTTCATATAAGTCGAGGACTACTAAATATCTAACTTTTAATTTATATATATTTGGAAATTAAGAAGTTTGTTTGTTTGTTATACATAACCACATGGTTTGACTAAATGAATTCCATGTGATTCTAAACTGCATTACAGGATCGGGAGACTCTAGAGGAGTATGACGATAAATAAACTATTGAGAGTGAACCAGATAATTCTCAGCCAAAAACAAACCATTTTATTACCTGCCTCATTGGGTACTTAACAGTTCTGGAATATTAAAAATTTTACTGAGTCATATGATCTATATGCTAGTCGATAACGTAAATATTAAAAGCTTCTATATAAATGCAATCTAGCGATGTTATTTACTGTTTATTGACGGTACCATGGTATATTTAAATATTCTAAAAGAAATTTTACTAGGCATAGCTGTAAAATTGAATTTTTTCTTTTTGTAATGATCCTATAACGTTTTTTAATGGTTTTTTATATAATGTATAAAAAGTACTGTCCTATCCTCCACAAAGTCCGGATTTGAACCTTATAGAACATTTATTGGTGTTTATGGAAAAAAAAATTGTGAGAGAAGAAAATAAAAAATAAAAATGAACTAAAAAGTGCTCTTCAGAACATATGGTCCAGTGTACCAAAAGACTTCCCTCAAGAGTTGGTCTTTCAGATGAGGGGATTAGACGCTGTTATAGTAGCCAAAGGATATCACACGAAGTATTAAATGCTTCTGTTTAAAATTTAAAAGTTATTTTTTGTTACCTTGGATAAATGTCCAAGTTTTTTTTTTTTTTTTTTTTTTTTTTTTTTTTTTTTTTGGCTATCGAAAGCGATATCATCGCAGAGTTCTTTAAATTTATAACTTATGTTTATATGCTATTGAAATTAAAACAAGTTGTTTGATTCATTTTTGAAATTGTATTTTTTCGAAATTTTATTTTAGTTCAAAAGCCAACTTTTTTTTTTTTTTTTGGGGGGGGGGGTTACTGTACATAAACTTTACGAGCCAGTCAGTGGCAAATAATAATTAGTAAAGGGAATTTTTAAAAAATGTTACTAATTTTTTTAGGCATATACTAGGACTGATGACTTTTACAAATGCTTTGAATTTCTGGTCTTCTGTCAGACTAGAGATTTTTCAACCCTTAGTAATATCTGAAAATTTAAAAATATATTTGAATTCAAGAGAAGTTAATATAATTGGTAAAATATATCTATAAATATGTTTAAAATATCTAAGATTGTGTTTATATACTTGCTGAAAATAGTGATATCATTGGTTAGATATTATATCAGATTTATTAGTTTTGTAAATATGACGATTTAAAATTTTGGAATATTAAAAAGAAAATATCTTAACGGAATTAAAGCTTGGTCATAGTTTGATAATCTTAACATCTTATTTTGTTGAATTTGCTAAATAGATATTAAGTTTAAAATTTAAGTAATTTTGTGTTTTTCTAGAATAAAATTTAATGGGAAAAAATGTCTAGTATATTTTATTATATATAATGCATAGTAAAGATTTTATTAATTACATTAGTTTTTAATAAGAATTTTCCTGAGGAAAGAAAAAATAAATTTCTTTTTATTATTAATTACGTGTGCCACTAAAAATCAACCAACCGATATTTCGCGTAAAATTATGCTAATGCCAATTTTTAAAAGGTATCAAAGTACATTATTGGCGGGAAACTGTGGTTGTCTTTTTAATTTTGTGTTCTCTGTTAGACAGAAGGGATAGTCTCTGCAAGATAAATTATTTTCCCAGGTGGATATGAATAATCGTTAATATTGATTGGCCGGTTCTCATAATGTAGGCCATTGTATGGCCCTGAAAATGCGGTCACGTACTGTTCATGTAGTAGGGGTGAATAGAAAAAACGCAGTACGATTCTGTTTCAAGAACATGCTCAGTATTGCTTGCAATTTGGTTAAATTTTATTCTTTGAAGTATTGCGACGTAATGTTGAGGTTTTTTTTTTTCCCCCACGAATGTTTTGATTAAAATGGAGAATTAGCTGTTGAATTTTGGGGATTTAATTTCTTGAGTCTTCTTAAATATGTATAGACTCAAATGTTTATCGAATGCTAAATGAACTAGGGTAAAAGACTGAGCTTTATTCATCACGTTCAGTATAATGATAATTTTTATCGTTTGCCGTTTTTAAGGTCTTTTCCCCTTTTATTTTTCTTGATTTCCCCGTGGATAGTTTGCTTTTTTATTTCTCCAGTATACGACGTGAGCTAAAAATGAAAAAAAAAATTAAACGAAAAGAACTTTTAAGTTCAAAATATAGAAGAAAAAGTAAAGCTGTAATGCTGGTTTAAACTGTATTTTTTACTACAAACTACTATGTGCTGAGCTGTTCTAATCACTAAATTTCGTAACTAATTCACTACATTTTTGTATGCCTGATATATTTTTTTACATGCTTTAGGCACGTTTGGCTTAAAGGTTTTCGAATTCTTTTGATACAAATGTTTTTAAGTTACTTAAATTTTTTCCCTGGCGTTTATGCATGTTCCCTTCAAAACTTAACCCTTGTTTTCGAACCTTTTAACTTGTAATCTTACCTAAGCTTCTTCTAAAACGAACTGTATCGGATTACCTCTGTAAGTGGTATTATCGAATACGAAACTCTTCGCACACAGCCTGATTAATTCCGCAAGCATTCTCCAGCAATTATATTCTTTTTTTTTCTCCTAAAATGGCTGCGGTCCAAACGTCTGATGCCAAATACGACTGAAAGTAATTGCGGTTGCCAATGGCTACGGCAGCAAAATCAAAAGCAAACTTTCTCAAACAACCTTCATTCCATGCTTCACTGCACGTGTTTCTCAATCCGTAACGTTGTCTTTTGTTCTTGCTCACTCCGCAGAAGGATGGATGGTATATGGACGGGCCTTATCGCTTGTACTTCCAATGTACACGCGGAAGATGCATGTTCTGTGTTATGAAGTTTACGATTAGAAGCGTTTTGTGTACTATTTTGAAGGTTAACTTCCGCCTGTAAATGATTGAAAGATGCTACCATCTTTTAACAATACACCTTTTTTTCCTTCTTGACCTTTGGAGAATCGATATTAATATTACGATTTGATTATTCATGCGTAAAGTATAATCAATCTTTCGCCAAACATTTGGAAGTTCTGCAAGTTGGTTTTTTCTTTCAAGACGAATTCTGAAGGCAGGGGGTTTAATACATATTACATATATATATATATATATATATATATATATATATATATATATATATATATATATATATATATATATATATATATTTGCATACATAAAGCTCAGTGGCGCTGGGGTAGCAACTTCGAGCTCCCAAGACAGGTCCGAGGTTCGATCCAAGGGAGGGGCAAGGTAGAACTTAACCTTTCATCCCTTCAGTGGGTAGATAAACTGAAGACCAAGCAGGCTTAGAAACTAAACAATGGGGGGCTCCGCCCAAGGCTGACCCCCTAACCGAAACATTTGCTTCGCACTCCAGAATCCATGGTCTCGGAAACGGAAGTTGGCACCGTAGGCCGAGGTCCTAGGGGCTGTTGCGTCTAGAAGAGGAGAGTGTATATATACATACAGATATAAATGTATATAAATATATATTCATAAATATATACGTATATAGATATGTGTATATAAATTTATATTTATATATATATATATATATATATATATATATATGTGTGTGTGTGTGTGTGTGTGTGTATTTATGGTAGGGTTCTTCCCTTAAAAATAATAACAGGTCGACCTATCTCTTATTAAAATTACATTTTATTCAACTTTTACCTGCATGGCGTACCTATGGTGTTTAAATCTACTTTAAGAATGACAACATTCGAACGCAGGGCAAGATCAAATCAAAGTTGGGCAAGAGGATACAAACGAAAAATTTTTAGAGGAAAGATTATATTAATTTTTTTTTATGTTTTCATACCTTTGTAGTACAGTAGAATGCCAAAAATCTGTAGATCCTCAAGGATTTAAATTGTAACACTTGCAATTAAGGTTTTATATAAAAAATAAAATAAAATAGCATAGGTAAGATTAACAAATAATAGCTATTCGTAGATTTTAAGACAAAATTAATAAGAGAAAAAATTAATAAAATAATAAAATTCTTAAGCAAATAACAATTGTATCCAAGTTTCAGAAATATAATAAAAAAGGTGCCAATATTTCTTTATAACTGGCTGAAATTTTTAATTTATTACTAATTTATATTATATAATATATAAGATAAATGCTTTTTCCATTAATATTTTGTAAATTATTTTCTTAATGATTCATATTATTAATGTTGAATGTAATAAACTGTTATTCCAGTATTATGTTCCTTTAATTACTGCAAACCATAATAAATTTCTTTATGTATGCTATGAGCTATTTATAAATAAATACTAAAAGTTTAAACTGAACATTTGATTTACTTTGATAGTTTCTAATAAGAGAATAAAATCTGAAATAATAATTTTTAAATCAATAGTTCTTTTCTTTATAAAAAAATTTACAATTTTACAAAAAGTTATTTTCATTTTATAAATATCCATTATTGCAAAAAATAAGAGACATTAAATTTATGCTTAATCACCTTAATTTATAAAAATTTTAAGCAAAAAAAATTGAAATACAGTTTTCAAAGTGGTCTTTTTCTTGCTTTTATGGAAGCAAAATCATTGATAATATCATTAAAATCAAGTTTCGAAGTCATTTCATTTTCAATTGTGAGCATAGAAAAAGCTTCTAAACTTTTTTGACTCAATGCAGATCTAAGTCTATTTTTAATTCTCTTTAAAACAGAAAATGAACGCTCACTTGAACAGTTTGTTATCGGCAGAGTAAAAAAAGACGATAGGCTATTTCCACATTTGGAAAGGTATGAGACATATTTAGATTTTTAATTTTTTTCAGGCATTCATTAGGTAAAGTACAATCTTTAAAAACAAAATTGTATAAATTTATCAGTGAAACTATCATCTATATCATTTGCATAAAAATCTTCAGTAACTTTTGTAATTTCTGAAATAGGAAGTGATAAGTTTAAATTGTACAGAAATCCAAATCTCTCATGTATTTTTAATACACTTCTTTTCTTTTTTCTAACTGGGTAATTAGGGTATCACAAATAACGTTATGACACATACATTTAAAAAATTCTTTAGGTGATAAAATAACTTCATTTTCAGATGCAGCACCTAATAGTTTAGAAATAGTTTTCTTTCTCTAAGAAATATAAGTAACATCTGAATCAACGGGTGTCAGTGCTTCTGCTTCATAACTATCAAATTCGTTTCTTACACAATGGAAAAAATCTATCAAAGAATCATATAATGGAAGTAGTACTGATGTATCACCAGTACTACGTTGAAAAGTTTTATTCACCATATTGATGCACTGCAAGATTGTATCCCATATAACAATCATAAGAGCAGTTTCTAAATTAGACAGTTTTGAATTTAAATTTTTTGCTTCATGACGTGTTATAGGAGACTCATTTTTATCATTTGAGATATTTAATAGTAAATTTCTGATCAAAATATAATTTTTACGTAAAGCTCTTGTTGCGTCTGCTTCAGCAGACCATCTTGTATTGGATAACGATTTTATTGTCAACTTTTCTTTTGCAGTTGACAACATTTGCTGCAAAATTTGCCATCTATAGGGCGAGCAAGAAAAGAAAATATAAATGTTTTAAATTACCAAATTGAACCAAATTTTAGGGGGCCTAGGCCCAGTCGGCCCGTGCTTCAATCAGACTCTGTTCGAACGTGGAATCAGCCAGATCTCTAGCGCCATGAGCACTAAGAAGTTGGCGTGCAATGCGCTTATATCATCAGATTCACTCAATCAATCAGCGCCACGGTGTAGTTGCTAAATTTACCCGAAATCATATTCCTGTGTTTCAAAATCTGTCACACGCACATTATTTATTTATTTATTCTAATATGTTAATGCAATACATATACTATTAAGTTGTGTTGTTCCAGAATAAAACAGTAAAAAACAAAGAGAAAATTAAGTTTACAAATTCGATAGTACTATGTTACTGATATATTTTTTCTTTTTTTGTTAGATTTAAGAATAACCTTTTTGATACCGATATAAGAATATATCCGAAAAGCACAGGTGCGACTAATTTAAACGAGAATTATTGTTTCACGGCGAGAATTATCGTTTCTTCATGCGAATGTTATGGTACGATCAGGGCCTGATTATCGCACGGGCACTTGGGACACGTGCTCTGGGCACGAAAATTTTAGGGGGAACGAAAATTTAGTCGAGTGCTTGAAACACATATTAAGTGGGGAAAAATTGCAAACATACGCTATCATCGTTAAGTTTTAATAAATTATTGTACGAGGTAATTGTGGTTAACTCTAGTGTTTCCTATTTACTTTAATTTTACTGTTATTTACCTGATAATTAATTTCCTTAATGAACCTGGTGCTCTTTTTATCCTATAGGTTATTGCATATTTATAAGACAGGTTATTAGCAACGTACCACTATAAACCATTAAATCATCTCATCAATTAAAATTATTTTTAAATCTATTATTATTTATTTTCTGCACCACAGAGCTTAAGAGTGTGACAAGGTAAAAATAAGAAAAGTGGGTCACTCTAGGTCTTTAAAAGTCCTTAATTTTTAGCATGGCTAAACAGAGATAATAATGATTACGTAAAATGAAAATTTGGTGCTTTGATTTTGAATTTCACTTTAATGCTAATTTCTTAAATCTGTTTGCTAATTCAATGTTATAATTTTTATATGACTGTAATTATGATAACTTGTCCCTATAAATTTGCATGGGGGTGGAGAGCACAAAAATTGGATTGTGCCCTGGGCACAAAAGTAGCTTAGTCGGGCCCTGGGTACAATAAGCCTCTACACAAGGATAACATCCCTTGGAGGTTACGACTAGTTTTATTTTTTTAACCCTGTGAAAACAAAATGGTTTTAACCTCTCTGGTCAATATCAATTTTGACCAGTTTTGGCCAATGAATTTCATTATTCAATTTATTGAAAGCTTTTCATATATATTTTACTAGCATGTGTTAAAATTAGGTTAACATGTGTTAAATAAATAATATATCGCCATATAAACATATAAATAACATATCGTCAGCAAACACCACATAAAAAATGTCATAAAATGAATATTAAAACCCCAAGCTACAACACAAATGTTTTGTTTTTTATGCAATCTTTTTTACGTAATTTGTGGTGAATTTAAAATAGAGTTACAAGTAACCAATTTTGCGGTTGTTTCTAAACTTAGACGGTTTCATAATTTTGTTTTGTATTATTCCAAACTTAGAAAATAATTTTTTTATTGATGAAGAGCTCATACAGCAGTTCATTAGATGTAATGCAAATCCAACCAATATATCAATGTTTTACACTATGCTATTTTATATATGTTTTGCGTTTTTACATCTAGTATTATTCGTTGCGCGATGTGGGTTCTGTTGTGAAAACTAAATGATCCATGTATTTTTTTCTGCGAACACACATTTTAATAACTTTCTATATAAATTATTACATAAATACAAACGTATAGAAATCAGAATACATAGCCGTCTCATGCGCCTTTGAGGCTATTCTATTTGGTTCATTTTATTTTATCTTTACATTGGTTTTTCATCCCCATCACCTTCTTCCCTGGAGTCGGTTTCTGGTACCCTCTAAGTACTGTTCCTCACGGCTTCTTTCGGTGTCCTTGTCTTTCTACTTAATTTTTTAAAAATAAAAAATTTTAATAAAGTGTAAAGATTACCTACTTTTTTAGCTCTTTGTAAAATGCTAAAATGTGCACTACTACAACTGCCAGTCAAAACTTGGAAAATCTGGATATATATCTAAGAATAAATATCATAGCCATTTTTTAAAGTTGTCCTATTATCCAGATTTTATGTTTACTTGATAAAGTTACATTTAATTGAAAAAAAAAAGTTAAGTTCGTTTAAAACCATTTTTAACAGTTGTGACCATTTTTGACTACTTTTTTACTGTTAAAACCACTTTAGTGTCCTAGTCAAAATCCCAACACTGCTGTATTCAGACATACATATTTAAGTGCATCAACAAATATTTTGTCCAGCTATATTTACAGAATATTTTGTCCAGTTATATTTACAGAGAATAAGTGTAATATATTTTAATCCTAAATTGTACTACTTAAATTAAGTCCATTTAAAACTGTTCTTAACAGTTCTGACATTTTTGTCCACTTTTGAACGGTTAAAACCACTTTGATCAAGTGTTCTGGTCAAAATCAGTTTTTACCGGTTAAAATTACAACTGTTGTATACGGATGTATGTATACATACATACATATATAAGTGGATCAACCAATATTTTTTCTAGGTATATTTACAGAGAAAAAGTGTATTATCTTTTAATCCTAAATTGTGCTACTTAAATTGTGTCTACATATAGAGGTACACACACGCATATGTGTGAAATGGTGGCATGAATCAGGGACAAAACAATGTATCATTATTTTTGCCAATTTTAGAAACTAACAACCGAACCGAGATTGGTCAGAACCTTGCACCGAAAGTGTACCAAGACACTCTACTATAAATAGTTGCATTGATTTATTTTACTTACTTCCCAAGGCATTGTGTAATGGAATGATTCTTTTAACTGGCAGAGAAACCCTTCACATACCCATAAGGTACTCGCATAAGGCACAGTTAGCTCAGGATAAAGAGGATTACCATTGTTCGGCTACTTTAGGTTTTAATAATTTTTTTTTATTTTGTTCATTCTTTAACGCTTCCTTGTTTGTGCGGCATCGTTTTCTCTCCTTTCGGGTTCAGTCACACAACGTTGGTCCGATGCTGCAACACGAATCAATGTAAAAACTTTTGTTTGTTTGTTTGTTCTAGTGTGCGTGGCTTTTGACTTCTTGTGAGAAGGTTAAATCAATTCTGAGCCATTTTTTTCTTGTTTGTTATGCTGCTTGTTTTTTTTTATTTTAAAATCGTCTGACAGAGATTTCGCCAGTGTCGTCTGCTCGTGATGGAAGTTTTGCGTGTCGCGGAGATGGAAGTACTTTTCGTTTAGTCGTAGTTTTGTGACTGCAAGGGAAGGGGGAAAATAGAATTTCCCTCCTTCCCCTACTTAGGATATCGTATATGATTGTTGGTCTTCCTGTGCACCCCTGGAAATGTGTGGTGTATGTGTGTGAGCGTAGGATGGAACTGTTGACTTGCTGCTAAAAGGGAATTGATTGAAATAATTTCACTTCAAGGTAATGCATTTTCGATAATTTATATTTGTTATATCAGTGGTTCTTAATCTTTTAATCCCACAGAAACCTTTTTTACGTAGTAACTGAACCTGAAATGTCATTTATCGCTTATTAGACATAAACTTAAAGACTAAACAATATAGAGTAATTTAAAAAATGTAGATAATACTTATAAAAGGTGACGTGGCAGCAAATTTTTTTTAATCAAATGATACAAGCAAAATGATACTTTGATAAATAGTTTACCCCTTCTGATGCTGTGCTGTCGCTTGTGGTTTGAGTCACTCATTGTATCGCTTTTCTAGTTAAAACTTTTGATGGTGTTTAAAAAAATTCTTGGGGAACTTTATCCCCCCATCCGTTCTCTGTTTCTATCTATATATATGTCTGTGTGTATTTATGTATAGCCGTAGTTATTTTTGAATTGATGAAATTCGGAGGAGAGTGCGTCCATCCCAGAATACGGCGTTGTCCTAATATGCCCTTATTTTCTACATGGTTTTTTAAAATTCTTGAATTTTGGGAAAATATCTAAATTTTTAGAAATTTCTGCTCTGAAATCGTGCCAAAAACTTAACAGGAGTATAAACATTTTTTGAAGTGAACTAACTGAACAATACCGCAAAATTCCATATTTTTTAAAGTGTTTTTTTTTTTCCTGTGTAGCTCTTATATGTAGAAAATTTCTTTGTAGGACCCTTCAAATTCCTTTGTTTTGATACCACCCTTCTTTCAAAACTCCTGAGTTTTGATTTCTGAATCTTGAGTGATAGATATCCAGATAGGTTTCCAAGGTATTTAAAAATCAATCCAATTTTGGATAATTTGCCGGATATCTAAAGGCCCCTCCATACTATTGTACACTGCAAGCCATTACCACCGTCCGTATTGGGTATGGATTATCGAGGTCGACAATGACAGACGATAAAAGTAATTGGCGGAGGATGGTTTCGGGAGCGGTTTTTCTCCAAAGATCTAATGTAGCCTCCACACTATGACCAATTGTTCACCACTTCCTGATGGTGACCTTGGACAATGGTTCACTGGTTGTATCCACACGCTAAATGAGCCGAGCTCGTGGATTCGTCCATAGGGTATACTGCGCACTTTAGTTGCGCATCTGGCTACCTTTGATCTTTGGAAAAAAACCGCCTTCGAAGCCATCGTCCGCCAAGGCTATTTTATCATCTGTCGCCATCGACCACGATAAGCCAAACCCGCTCTAGACGGTGGTCATGGCTTGCAGTGGACCATAGTGTGGAGGAACCTTTAGACAACCAGCATGCGCTACCCAGAGTGCGCAGTAGATTTTATGGATGTATACACGCGCTCGGCTCATTTAGTGGCCCAGTGTGTGGAGGCAACCCGTGAAACCATCGTACCGGGTCGGGTCTAGTAGATGTGCAGTACGTGCATTCACGCAGGCGGCTAATAGTCCACAACCGGCTATGTGTCTATGTGTATGCATATATGTGTGTATATCTATCTACATATACATATTTGTGTATATATATCTCTTTCTCCATCTCTTTATATATATATATATATATATATATATATATATATATATATATATATATATATATATATATATATATATATATATATATATATATGAATGCTTGTTTAGTTTTGTATAAAAGATAAATTGCGTAGAAAAAATTCCTGTAACTTAGTCATAGATTAAAATATGTATATGCAGTTGTTTTTAGAAAAATATATGGTAAACGAAACTTTTAAAATCCTTTTTCTTAACACCTGATTTTCCATCTAAGCGCTCACGTTTACTCTTAAACTATTGCATGCATTGTTATAAAAATATGAGCGGAAATTGCGTGTCATTTGGTCAGAGAAATCCAGCGAATTTCAACAGACAAGTTTTTCAAAGAACCTTGTAAATTTTTATATGTGTATGTATTCATACATACATGCAATATAATATAAATTTCTCCCAAATTATCAAGATAATTTCTGTAATAAGGATAAACTGAGGAAAAGGTTTGTCAAGGTCAAAGCAGATGGTAGATGATCTGGGTGAGTCACTCCCATTTTTCTCTTAAATCATGTACATCTGCCGTAAAACAAGATGTTAGGAAGCTTTTAGAACGGAAAATAAAACGGGGTAGATAAACTTATATACTGTAGGATTACTCAATATTTTTTTCCTATTATTTTTTGCAGACTTCTATTGCAGCGCGTCCGACAAGTAAATTTTGCCATTCAATTTTCTTTGAATTGCAAAATATATATTTTTTTTATGTTTATGAAAAAAAAAATTAATGGTAAAATGTGTTGTTAATTAAATTGTTTTGTTTCCAAAATTCTTTTTCTGGAAATTAATTAAATTTTGAGATAAATGTCACTTGTCATTTGAAATAATTAATTACCCACATAAAAAGTTCGTTCAAATATATGCATAATATATATATATTCAAAATTCAGAATTTTTTTTTTCATACAGCTTGAAAAAATTAGAGAATAGTCAGGAAAAAACCTCGATGTTTTATTATATTATGAACTATGATCAGTGTCAAAACAAGAAGAAATTGTACGTAATATAAGTTCGTTTGCTTGTTCAGTTAAAATATCTAACGATTCTTCTAAAATGCCCTATATATATATATATATATATATATATATATATATATATATATATATATATATAAATAAGGAAAAATAAACTATATCGGAAAACTAGAGTAGACATTTTGAATAAAACCCCTAAGACACCGAGAAAATTGTCAAGGGTTTTGAAATGTGAAGTCAATGGATACAAATTCCCTCGTCCTTTTTGCTTTCCCCCTTTTAACTCCTAACCTAAATTAACCACTGGGACTATAGTTTACGCCCTCACAGAAGGGGTCTAACCAATTATAATTCTACATTGCTCTAGCTGACAATTTAGGAATTTAGAAGATGCACGCTGTTGGAGGCAGATTTTCCAAGAGATTTTCCTACAGATTTTAACTGAGCTGTTGACCCAGAGTCTTTTACATATAACTTCATGCTAGATGACCCCTCAGTCTCTCAGTCAGAACCCGTCTTCCAACGTTCTGTTAATATAAAGGTCTTTAGCTGAAACGGTGTCATTTTTTAGGGCCATGACTGCAACTACCTATCGTGAAGTCCGTCTTATTACGTATATATATTCTGGTAAATGCATATTTCAAAAATTTTACGGTCGTGAAAGCTCGTAATTCCAATTCTGAAAAGCTACAAACATCCATGCTATAATAGGAAGTCGAAACGGTGAATTCCAATATCTGACTGGTCGAACGATATCCGATTGGTTAGGGTGCTGACCTTCGGTACCGGAGTTTGTGGGTTTGAATTCCACTGTGGTATGGGTAATTGTAGCCGTTCGGAATCGGCTTTAAGATGTAAGTCCCGGTTTCATTAGCCCTCGTGTTGCAAAATGTAGACCGTAGCACTCCAAACCAAACCAATGTCTGACGGTAGCGGTCTACTAATTAGCCCATGTTCCGCAAGTCCACGTTGAGTAGAATAAGTAACCGGAAAGAATAAAGAAACCGGAGTAGAATAAAGGAACCGGATAAAATTGTGGAAACGACACAGAAGCCAAACTGCTAGTTTTAAGCTTAGTGTAATATACCGTGCTGAACAAATTAGAAACAAAGCAGCAGCAGTTTAGGTCAAGATTTTACATCCAAGGTGATGTCATGCGCAATTAAACTTTGTGCGGCGTTTGCGCTGAAACGGTCTTTCTGTCAAATTTCTTTTCCATAATTGCTAGGAAAGAAGATCTAACCATTTATAATCACCCTCTCTCTCTCTCTCCAGTATTCCTTACAAAACTTTCATGCTATATTTACTGGCATTTACTGACTCAAAATTTGCAAAATTCTCTGACCAAATTAAATGCAACATCAGCTCGGATATAATTAAATTTTAAAGTCATATTATTAGTAGTAACAAAGTCATTAATCTTAAAGCATTTTTAGCTTAAAAGTAATATATTCTGAAAGTTCTCTAGGTTGATTTTATAAAATTAACGGGGAAGCCAAATATTACCCCGCACGCATACATCTAACATCCCAAAAGCGGCCATGGTACCAACATCTAGGAGTTTGAAGGGCCCTACAAAAAGAAATGTTTTTCATGCAGGAATTATGAAAGAGCTTACGAACCCTGTAGTAGAACAATTTACCTTTTAAAAAATTATATAAAATATATCGTTTTATGTGCTTACATTTTAATTTTAGTCAAAAATTTTTTCCATATTTTTTAGGAAAGAACATATTTTCGTTGTTCTCGACGGTGAAGTATTTATAATCTTTCTGTCTCTCCGGAATTCTTAGCAAAATTTGCATGATAAATTGACTGAAATTACGTAACTAACAACTTACAAAATTCCCTGACCACATTAAATGCAATATCAGCTCAGATATATTATTTTAAAGTCATCTAAAATGCCACTTTCTAGTTTTTGAGTTCGGTGTGTAGCATCACGCTACTGGTTGATTGAGGTTTGATGCGTTACGATCTACTTTTTGGAACACTAGGGACACCGGAACGTACTGCTTAAAGTCGATTCCGAACAGCTACGAACATCCATACCACAGAGGGATTCGAACCCTCGAACTCCAGTTCCGAAGTCCAGTGCCCTAATCAGTCGGCCATTGTTCGGCATCACGCTACTGGAAATGCATTTGTATTAATTTGTAATTGTGTTTTTATTTACAGCTCGCTCTGATGTCATTCAAATATTATATGGAGAAATGTTTACTGCTATCTTGGTTCCCGTGCCTTCATTTTTTTCCCTCCCGGATCTCTCCTCTGAAAATGAGAGAGGGGTGTTGGGACTGACGTCACGTCGACCGAGATTTCTTTGTGTGGGATGCTTAGGGCTGGTCTCACCATAGTCGTTTAACGCTAACCGCGATTAATCTCTGTTTAAATAGAGAATTGTGTCCCACCATTGGTTAATCGCGGTTAGCCGTTAAACGACTTTGGTGAGACCGGGCCTTAGAGTGTTTCGTAAGGCGAGCATGGATGAGCTAGCTGTAAAAATTTGTATGTAGCATGTACAAAAATAAATCTTTCGTCTTTTTGTATCTGGATTGTTTTTGTGATGTCGTAACCTGGGGTATTTTAAGAATCACCACTAGACCAAAAAACTCTTCCAGAAATATCCGTTCTAGAGCTGTGACTTAAAGGTGCTTACGCTCTGACTCAAAGGCTCTCAATGGGGACGGCATCGGGTTCAGAAACAAAAATGGGAGGGGGCTGTAAAGCAGTCAAGATAGGTGGTCAGCAGATACAATATCATCATCATCATCATTATTCTACTTCGTGCCTAATGCCATATAAGGCATTCAGTCTGCGGTCTTGGGCGAAGGATCTTTCTTCTGCCCAGCTTGCCTACCCTGTCTGTTCTCTCTCACTAACAAATGTATATACAGAATATCATACGCAGTAGAAGATAGAAGTGGATTGGTGATGTACTGCGAATGCCTATATAGCCACAGTAATCCCTAAAAGGGATAATTCCGTCGCGCTTCTTCCCTTACCAATAAAGAATTCGTTATACTATTCTTTTATACGTTATAATGTTTTTTTCCTGCTCTTAAGCGTGGCATTGTGGATTCGGCGATCAAGTGCTGAATTTGGAATATGGATTCATTTTTATTGTTAGAATGATCATTATTACTTCGGTACCGGTGTACGTAGGCTCGAATACCACTGAGGCATGGTTGTTCGTATCCGTTCGGAATCGGCTTTAAGATGTGGGTCCCGTTCTCATTAGCCCTCGTGTGCAAAACAGTAGATCGTAGTGCTCCAAACCAAACCAAACCTCCATCGATCGCTACTCGTTTGCTCATCAGTAGCGTCTTGGGCGCAACGGGCGCTCGCCGGTCACTTTGAAGGGGGCTGTTTGAGTGGGGTGGCCCAGAAATTTCGATCTGTCCACCACGCCGGGACAAGCGTAGAGGGCCTCACTACTCTATGGGCCTGAATTGGTGCTTGATTGTCCTTTGGGCTGACAGTTAATTTCGGTTTCCTGACAAAGTTTAACAACCTTATGTGTTATTAAAAAACGAAAGCAATCAGATCAAAATCTACTTGTTTGAGTTGATTTGATCAAAATCGATTGTTTTTCCTCGAGGAATAAAATATTC
>CM063500.1:1712500-1835000 GCA_032207245.1 Pardosa pseudoannulata | reverse complement strand
TACTGTATAGTTACCGAAGTTATAGGAAGTTTGTAATTTTAAGTAAGGAAAATTATTTTAAAATAATTTTTCGTCAATTGACGATCAAATACTGTCCAGGTGAGACGGTCCACAATCGACAATCGAATAGCAACTAATTTGACTGAAAGAGTTGAGTGGAAAACACGTTTACTAAATCGATATATCGATATAATCTTTCACATCAGTTTAATCCGCATTAAACCTTGCAATACGGAAAGGATACTGTATAGTTATCCGAAGTTATAAGAACTTCCTAATTTAAGTAGGGAAAGATACTTTAAAATAATTTTTCGTCAATTGACGATCAAATAGCGTCCAGGTGAGCGAGATGGTCCACAATCGACGATCGAAAAACTAATTTAACTGCGATTTGAGTGGAAAACACGTTTACTAAATCGACATTCCGATATTACCTTTCTCATCAGTTCAATTAAACCTTACAATACGGAAAGAATACTGTATTCTTATCCGAAGTTATTGTAACTTCCTAATTTAAGTATAAGGAAAGATACTTTAAAATAACTTTTCGTCAATTGACGATCAAATAGGTTTCAGGTGAGCAACACGGTCCACAATCGGCCATCGATCAACTAATTTAACCGAAAGAGTTGAGTGGAAAACACATTTACTAAATCGACATTTCAATATCATCTTTCTCATCAGTTAAATTAAACCGTACAATACGGAAATAATACTGCATAGCTATCCGAAGTTATAAGAACTTCCTAATTTAAGTAGGGAAAGATACTTTAAAATAATTTTTCGTCAATTGACAATGAAATAACGTTCAGGTGAGCGAGGCGGTCCATAATCGACGATCGAAAAACTAATTTAACTGAAAGAGTTGAATGGAAAACAAATTTATGAGATCGACATTCCGACATCATCTTTCCCTTCAATTAAACCCGCATTAAACTTAACAATACGGAAAGGTTACCATATAGTTATCCGAAAATAAAGAAAGTTCCTAATGTAAGTAAGAAATAATACTTTAAAATTTATTGATTAAATGTAGTAAAAAATTGTATATTAAAAACTGAATGTAAGCATAAAATTAATAAAAAAAAATATTTGATGAAAGGTTTGAAATTGGTTGAGTTTTAACAATGTCTTAATGTCAGGTTCATTTAATATCATTCTTAAATCTCCACATTCAGTGATGTTCCTTTAACAAGACAGTCAACTAGCTTTTGCACTGATCCCAAGTTCATCTAAATACGATGAACGAAATCAGAGTTATAGTTTCTGTACTCTACCTCAGGGATGGACAAACAGCAGACCTTGGTGGAGTAATAATAATAATAATAATTAAAAAAAAAACGCATTTATTATGGTAAAAACTCTATCGTTTGATTGATTTATTGATTACTTTTATAGATATTATGTATATTTATGTAGATATATCTACCGCCCCCTTTTTCTGTCTTAACATCCCTATTTACCCCTGAACTCGTTACTGCCCCCACCGCAGACTTCAGCGCCACTGACAGGGGTGGAGCGATATTGCCACCGTTAAATCACTACAGTTCTACTCGAGGGCAAATAAAATCAGGTTCTGCTGCTTAAAATAGATTCCAAACAGCTGTAAACAGCCATGCTTTCACCAGGATTCGAATCCGTGACCTCTGGTACCGAAGTGCAACGTCCTACCCATTTGGCCAACGTTTTGCTTCCGTTGGGAACCTATGCCGTAGACGAAGTTAGCGGGACGTAGGCACTTTTCTATATTATATACCTTTCGTAACGGAAATTTTTCAGCACGTTTTTCAGTAAATATCTATTTATTTCCATTTGGCATGAAGTAAATCACCAATAGTCACACTTACAAAAATAAATAGCAGTTCGAATAAATAGTAATAATGAGGAGAGGATGCGGGCTGCCGCAACCGAAAATGGTCTTGTTCAGTCATCGAACGCGGCGTATTCATCGCAACCGGAAACTTCCTGGAAGTAAGCAAACAATGCGTGCAGAAATATTTGGCAATTTAACGGTCAGAACATTTCAACACAGTGTGATTTCCTCGATTCCCGTCGCCCTCTCCTCTAGTTATAAACACGGAACGCGTGCACTTCAATGGCGGCGAGAGGGCAGGAATCTTTCGCGGCTGGTCAGCTTTTGGGGCACTGACTTCTGCCGTGGACGCATGTTGCAAATAGCAAACCGATCTATTTACGTCTGCAGCAGAAACATTTGCAATAGAATCTCGGTAATTCGAAGCGGACGGGACTGGGCCTAGTTCGAATTCTGGAAAACTTGAATTATTGTAAATGATTAATTTTACCCCTTGCACGCAAATGCGCCAAATTTGGAATGTCCGACCAAGAGGCGTACCCAGGGGAAGGGAGCAAGGTGACATATTCACTCAAGATTTTTTTTTCGAAACTGTAAAAAGAAAGGGGTGGGGGTGGGGGAAAATTTAAAATCTTGTCTTCCTTTTTTTTAAGTTTAGAAATACCATAATATTACTATAAGAACATTATCTTGAAATATTTCGGTTTTGTGAAAAAGATCTTGGGGGTTAACTGCCATGGAAGCTTTACAAGAGTGCAATGTAGAAATTTTTCCTAATATCCATAAACTTTTAAAAATTTTAGTCATTTTGCCAGTTACAACATGCACAGCTGAAAGATCGTTTTCTACTGTGTAATATGTAAAAAATTATTTGAGAAAAGTACATCAGAAATGCTTTTAAATGGACCCTACTTGCTGTATATCTATAAAAATATTCCTGTAACTGAAGAGGAAGTTTTAAATATTTTACAAAAACAAAAGCAGAGAATAAATATAAATTTGTAAAAATTAATATGAATAGATTTTTTTCATTGCATTTTAATCGAATATTTTTAACCTTTTTTTTTCAATCCTTAAATGGTATTTTATCAATTTTCCATGATACAGGATTCTATCAGTTCTGGTAAATAAAAAATTTTGTTTTCATACTATCTCTATGATTTTTCTAAAATGGCCATATTTTTCTAATTTTTATAACATAGTAAAAATTATATCAGTTCATGAACAGTTTTACAGCGGAGAAATTAGATTGATAAAATGCATTCTTTACTTTTTACATAATGATGATACTAAATTAAAGAAGTCTATTTTTTCATGGCAATTATAGGTGCCTATATAAGAGAATTTAAGAGGGGGGGTGAGATAAAAATGTGTGTATGCATGTGTTGTTTTTGCATATTTAAGGACATTACAGAATGGGGGGGGGAGCCCAAGCCACTTCTGTACTTTCCATATGGGTGCCCTAGTTGGCAATGACAATATGCACCCCGCCCCCCAAAAAAATTTATTTCTGGGTACGCCACTTTCCTGACCTGAGATCGGGCAAAAGAAAAATGGATGGTTCAATTCCGTGAAGCCCAAACTTAGTTCTTCCAATGCATAACATGTAATTTACCAATTTCTCAATAAATGGCGATATTTTTCCGAGAAAAGTTCCGCAGTCTTACGTCATTTGTCGGATACTGTAAAAGATTTGTGAAATTCAATTGAATCTAAGGAACACGGAATTCACGACAGTTGATATACATAATAATATTATTGTATAAGTCTATTATATTTATCTTGAAAATTGTTTATTGATTTATTTTGCTCTAATTAGAACAAAAATTACTGTAATCCATTAACATTTCCCATATATGTAAAATTATTAAATATAGTAGTTATTTAGTTTAAAATAATCTTTTTCTAACATTTTGTTGATAATAAAAATCAAAATTAAAGAGAAAATTTTTCTTCCATTTTTGGCACGCTTTTATTTAATATATTCCAGAGGAAAGAGGTTAATAAAATATAAATATAAATACATTTTTAAATTTCAATGTATATTTCAATAAAAAATTACAGTACAGAATATTTTTATATTAATTGTTGAAGATAAGTTGTATTCCAGAATATAACTTATATATAATTAAGAATATATTCCAGAGGTTAGGGGTTAATAAAATATGAATATAAATACATTTTTAAATTGCAATGTATATTTCAATAAAAAAAAGTACAGAATATTTTTATATTAATTGTTGAAGATAAGTTATATTTCAGAATATAACTTATATATAATTAAGAATATATTCCACAGTCAAGGGGTTAATAAAATATAAATATAAATACATCTTTAAATTTCAAAGTATATTTCAATAAAAAAGTACAGAATATTTTTATATTAATTGAAGATAAGTTATATTCCAGAATATAACATATATAATTAAGCATATATTCCAGAGGCTAGGGGTTAATAAAATATAAATATGAATAAATTTTTAAATTTCAATGTATATTTCAATAAAAATGTACATAATATTTTTATATTAATTGTTGAAGATAAGTTATATTTCAGAATATAACGTATAATTAAGAATATATTCCAGAGGCAAGGAGTTAAAAAATATAAATATATTTTTAAATTTAAATGTATATTTCAATAAAAAAATTACAGAATATTTTTATATTAATTGTTTAAAATAAGTTATATTTCAGAATATAACTTATATATAACTAAGAATATATTCCAGAGGCTAGGGGTTAATAAAATATAAATATGAATATATTTTTAAATTTCAATGTATATTTCAATATAAAAAAGTAGAGACTATTTTTATATTAACTGTTGAAGATAAGTTAATTATATCTTTAAGTAATTGTCAATTCTTTTTGTTTTGTTTAAATACATTGTTTCTTTTACGTTGGATAATATCACGCCATCTTCTGAGCACTGTCAAAGATTTTCTGTCCAGTGATAAGTCTGAGCACTTACGAGTAAACGCTTCTGTTTCTCCGCCAATCACTAACCTTAACTTCACCAACACCATATTCGACTGCAAGTTCTCCCTCTTATCCAGTATTTTTAATGCTTCTAATTTCACTTTTAATGGAATTCCCTTTTCTGTGTTGTAGAATGCATTATGGAAAAAGAACGATGACTTTATAAATATAAATAAAAAATATTTCAAAAAGATGACTTTACACTAAAACAGCGGAATGGGCCATTTCGACCCAAAAACTTTTTGTGTCCGATTTTCTCAAAAGGTTATTAACGAAATTGAAATAAAATGTCTTGACTTTACCTAATTTTACAGCCATAAAAATACATGAAAATATAATATTATAGAATCTGTGCGTATGCAAAAAATGGTTCATTATTAAGCTTCCAAATGTGGAAACAAAACTGTAGATATTTAGTTCCAACTGTAAAATACCGATATGAAGAAAGTGTATAAAATATATATATATATATATATATATATATATATATATATATATATATATATATATATATATATATATATATATATAAAGTTGCCCAAACTGTGCTTAAAGAAACTAAATAATTCCATTAAAATTATATGTAATAATAAAATTCTATTAAAGTAAAATCCAAACTTAAATGTTATTGAAAATTTAGATTTCCTATTGACAAATTCTAAATTCACCTTTTTCACAATAATGGCTGCGAACACTCATTTCCTGGCACCTTGAATTTAGTACTTGAATGTGTACCAATATATTCTTTGCAAGTATAGTGGTGTTTAACTTCTCTAAAACGTCACACTTTAGCATTAGCTAAACATTTAACTAAAGCAGGGAACCTCAATTATTTTATGTCGAACAATGGTGGAATGAAAAGGCGCTGCTGTTCGGATCCAAAATTTGTGGGTTCGAAACCCGATGTTAGTACTGTGGACTCCGCTTAATGTGATCGCGGTTAATGTTATCAATCGTATATTGTTACCGAAATTACTTGATCCCGATTTTCTCTATTCATTTGTATGTTAAAATTATCGCTTTATGTGATCGTTAATGGGATCAGTTTTCGAACCTCATTTTAACTGGCAAAGAAATATTCACAATGTATTCAGAAAGAATCTTTTCTTCGCTGATGTTTGAATTTCCGAGAATTCTCCTCTTCAAATTAGGGAAATGGTGAATGAACAAAGGAGTGAGGTATTACACGTTCCTGGAAATTTTCAGAAATACACACACTGTGCTGGTGGTCAATGGTTGTCAGATAAGCAGAAGGCTACACATTATTATCGGAAATGAGAAGGAGCGTATTCGCATTTTATGCTTTGCTTGCTTACATGCAGCTTGTCGGTATGAAAAGCAGAAAGCGAAATGATTTAACATTAAAACAAGAGATCAAAATTTTAAATCGCTATGACAGGTTGGTTATGATTACGAACAATTTATCAATGAGCTCCTTTGAAAATATTGTAGACAGTCAACAATTGATCCTTTTTAAAATTATGTATACATTTCTTATGTTTCAAAGGATAATATATAGTGCAGAAATATAAGGTGTGTTTTTTTCATTTTGTTTTCAAATTTAGTACGTACTAATTAAAGGGGGTGGGTAAATTTATCTAATTTTACGTATCGTTTATTGTTATCAATCGGTTATTGTTATCAAAATCACGGTGTCCCAAACTGATCATATTAAGCGGAGTTCACTGTATATGTGTTCGTAGCCGTTCGGAATCGACACAGCAATAGATCCTGTGTCTCGTGCAGCAAAAAAAGTAGACCTTAGCGCTCCAAACCAATCAATCTACTTTTTCATAATACTTTATCTTAGAATAACAATGGGACGTGGGACATATTTATTTCTTCAAGATAAATTTAGTGGTGGGCATAACATGCAATAATGCGCATGATATATTAGGAAAATAAGTGACCCCCCCAGAAAAAAAGTGATAAATAATGTTGTCTTGTTATCCAAAGTAAATAATACACAGATATTTTCAGATTCTTTTTTAAAATTTTATACAAAACCTGGACATGTCTGGCAAGCCTAAGTTAAAACGGCAAGCATATAAATGAATTCTTTCATACAGATACGCGTCTATTACTTAGCATAAATAAAAATTATAGTATTGAAAACCTAAATATTTTTTTTCGGTATTTGGGCGTCAGCGGGCACACCGTTGGCTGGAAGTTGGCACCGATGCCTTGAACACGTAGACCAAGCACTGCCTAACCTAAAAAGGTGTAAGGAGTTTACGTACCCATCGATTTAATGCTTCCAGAAATTACAAAGAATAATAGAAAAAAGTTATGAGTAATATTAGGTAGAACAAAGCGTATCTCTAGGGGGGGGGGTTCCCCAGTATGGGTCCGCCCTTTAAAAAAGGTAGGCTTCTTGGGTAGGTAAAGGGTGTGTGTGTGTGGGGGGGGTACGATAGGGAAACGGCTGTATGAAAGAAAAGGAGATTAACTGTTGAATATGATGGGGGGGGGGGTCCCATATGGGTTCTCCCGTTACGCTGGATAGTAGCAATGATTTATTTTTTTTTATTATTATTAAAGGAAGGTCACCTTTATGGGTCTGCCCTTTAATATTTCAATATTGACACTGTGTGCAATTTAAGTGAAACTATTAACTTTGGAATACAGAAGAAAAATAACAATAATAAAATAATAAATTTAACGAATATTTACTCTGAAAAGCTACTAAGAGCTTCGGTTTTAGATGAGGTTATTTACGTAGTTTCCATTAATTGGAAAACTAGCAGGGATAACAGACATGTCTTTAAAGAGTGTTTGATGGGGTATCCTGGTTGCTATAATGCCTTATTGTACTAATCACGTAGAGAATTTATTATTAGCACACTAATAACTTATATCTGTACGTGTTTATTATTGTATGTATTTTTATTCGCCTCACACATCGTAATAGCTAACCACAATCTACTTAATATATAATCTATTTGACTAATTTATGCTATTTCATGAATACGTGTTTTATGTTTCGTGAATTGAAGATAAAGAAGTCCCGTCTCATTTCCGTACGTGATGCTATTAGCATCACAGTCATGCTCCAATTTATGCATTAATTGAAAGCCAGCTTTCTTAAAACGGCCGTTGTACACCTTTTTCTCTTGGCACGTATTTCGCTTTAATTTCTTTCTTGAATCTTGGCAACAATAAAGCCATAGGTCCGAAATTAAGGTTAGCTTATTAGATATCCTTCGTGTAGGCTTGTCGACGTTGGATTTGAATATGAATCGTCAAAGCGTGTTTTGTTCATTTACAAATTAAAAAAAAAAAAAAAAAAAAAAAAAACACAGCCAAATTTGTCGCCAACTAGAATGCCATAGTTGTGCGTGGGATGTATTCAGCATATTTTCTGTGTGACATCTCAAAACGAAAAACAAAAAAAAACTGAAGAAGAATGCGTAGTGTGAGTTTATTAATGCTGTTCGTGACTGAGAAATTTTTCCTTCGGGACAAGAATTAATTTCAATACCTGTCACAGAAGAGACATTTGTCGTGTCGTCTTCTACTTGCGTTGTGAAATTAAGATTTTTGAGTTTCTCGAAGAGATTAAAAAGATAAAAATAAAATCTTGTTCAACATTGGTTTTGTAATAAGTATTGCCCCTTATTTTTCAGAGGGTTTAACAGTCGGAAATTTGTGTATTTTCATCCAGGGTCTTATCCCCCCAAACCACCTGTTTTCGGTCTGTCGACGACTGGTTATTCTAATTATAAAAAAAAAGAAAGCCCACTGCCTAAGAACAAAGTAGACGTTTGTTCATTGTGTGACGCAACTGGCTGAAATATTCACGAAGCTTTTCACGGTTCGTATGCCGGGCTTGTTGTTCAACCGTGAAAAACAGCAATCACGCCGATGGATGATGTAGCTTTATTTTATGATTATTACATCGGTGTGCCGCATTGCGGTGGACGGTTGTGTGCCGCTGTGGAGCCAGGGCTTTTATTTTATTTAAAGATGACTCTGTGTGAATATTAGCCATTGAAATATGTTTCATCTTCACTCTGGGTGGCTTACTGAAAGGCGCTCTACACCGAGGCTTGTGGATATTAGCATTGAACTCTAACGGGATTTTATGATCTTCTGGTCAAGAGATTATTGTATGGACTTTATTTCCTTTTTGAGCATTTAAATTTAACTAAGCAATCACCTGAGTGTTAAAAAGGGCTGCTGTACTTTTCTAAAGAGCATTTACACTTCCCAAGGCACTTGTTTTTAAAATATATTACAGCCAGAATTCAAAATAGACTGATGCAGTACCTAGAAGTTCTTGAAGAGTGTTAACCGCAAGGATTTTGTGACTGTTTGATGACTACTGAATTTTTTTAAAACAGCAGTTATACTTTCCAATGTACTTGTTTTAAAAGCTATTAGAGCCAGAATTCAAAATTGACTGTTGCAGTACCTGGAAGTTCTTGACGAGTACCATCAGGATTTTGCGTCTGGTTTAAGGATGATTTCTGTACTTTTCTAAACAGCAATTTTACTTTCCAAGGATCTTTTTTTTTTTTTTTTTTAAAGATATTAGAGCCAGAATTCAAATTAACTGACGCAGTACCTACAGGTTCTTGAAGATTGTAGACCACTAGGATTTTGTGTTCTTCTTCTTCTTTTTTTTTTTTTTTCTCAAAAAGTATGCTCTACGTATGACATTAAAACAATCATATGTCTTTTTTAAAAAAGAATATTTCTAAGAAGTCACAGCGTATTTTGTGAAAAAAAATTCTAAGGTACTTGATAAATTATTTTTTTAAATTTTGCCTTCATGAGATGAAGGTAAATCTTATATTTTTTCCCTGCTGGTTGACTTTAGAACTTTACTAAAATTTTCTTCGACTACATTGCCTGCATTCTCAAGGCTTCCAATTCACATTACTTTGTTGGGCAATCAGAATGATATAAAAACTTACCTTTTGTATGTTTTTGTGACAAAGAATACAAAGGATTTCATCTCTTTATAAATTTTCAAATCTTCAGTGCTGTTCTTTCCGATTATATGTGCTCCTCTTGAAACTGGGCTCGGTGATCTGTTAAAAAGCTCATCCCCTTTGCCGCTCTTAAATATTTCAAGGAACTACGCATTTCTTTGTTAAACTGTGTCTTCCATTGGAATTTTCCTTTTACTCTCTGTTTGTATACTCACGAGGTTCTGTTCCAGAAAATTTCGGCAGGTAAAAAGGAATAAATTCGTTCCATTTCATTTACTATTATCTCGTGCCGAACAGATGCGTATTATGGATTTGAATGTGTATATGGTACAGTGTTTCTGAAATTCAACCTTTGGGAAGACTTTAGAATTTTGCTGCGTTTCTGATTTGCTATTGGTGGACGCGAGAGTTTCTCTTCAGAAAATTTCTGCAGTACAGTTTTGTTCTTAGACAACATAAAGAAATCAATCGATCCGTTTGCCTCCCATTACCATCGTCCCGAAGCCATGATGGGTTTCGACTCACACGTGGTCCATCATTTCTGAGATTTCGACCTTCAATGGGTGTCATCGTGAGCTGCCGTGGCACAGACAAAACAGGCACCACCGAAGACGACGATCACCCAACTTCCGACTCCCCCGACCCGGAGAACGTCCTGACGCCCATCCAGACGACCAACGAGTTCATCAAACCCCTAGAGCACCCTTATCCGCCCACCCTGCCGCCCGTCGACGAGGTGGAATACGGACCCGGCTCGTCGTCCGCAGCGGTGGCATCGGGGATGGCCCGGCCTAAGACTTACGCCGTCGTCGTCAGCAGACTAGCCGGACACAAATGGCTGAAGCTCAGGTTGGAACCCCGAGGCAGGAATGACGATAATCAAATAGATGATGGGACTTTTGATGGAGGCGAGTGATTGATTTTTTTTTCACTGGATGCGCATCTGCAAAGAGGATAATCTAAGTTTCATTTTGTATGACAACCTTTAAAAAAGGAGACAATTTGTACGTCACGCGAACTTATTTCTTTAGAACTTGCAAAACTTTATTTCTTTTTTAATTCACTTTCTTGATTCTGGAATTTTTCAGACGATTAGTTCATTCAAGGTAAGATTTTTGTTTTGTTTCTTTTGTAATTCTGTACTTTTCCATGATAATTTGATTTTCCCCCGTGGGATTAGTGTTTCATCAAAATATGTGGTCAAGGGTACATATGATTTAAAAAAAAAAAAAAAAAAAAGCATTCGAAATATGGTCAGGATTGGAAACGAATAATGACGGTTCGAAAAATAGATATTTCAAAATGAATTCAAAATATAAATGTAGTGTTCACGTTGGACGCTTTTCTAAAGGCGCTGCACCCTGACATTTTCCGAATACATGTACTTTGCGCTCTGTATGAATCAAATTCTAAATCTAATTTTAAAACATTGGCAGAGTAAAAAACAATATCGCAAGATTTTTCCTGTAATTTAATGGAAAAAACCAATTAAATTGTCGTTTTATATCGTTTTCTATTTAATTTATTTATTAAATTACTAGACCGAACAATGACCAAATGGGTAGGGTATTGCTCTTCGTCACCGGAGTTCGTGGTTCGAATCTCAATGTAGGCATGAATGTTCGTAGCAGTTCGGAATCGGCTATAAGCAGAAGATCCCGTCTCAATAGCCCTCGTGTTGTTGCAAAGAAGTAGACCCTAGTGATTGAAACTAAACCAGTTAAATTACTATTATATAATTTGTGTTTATTTCTATAACCTGAATACATTATTTCATTTTTCATTAGTAGTAAAATAAATCGGTAAACATATTTATAAAATATATAGTAGTGGTTGATATTTTGTGCAGAATATAGTTAGTCTTAAACAATATAGCACGTTTTATATATATATTTTTTTTTCAGTTTGTTAAATTGTCTGTTCTGTAATTCAATACAAAAAATGTATAATGGTAAGAGAAATATATTTCCAGATCCTCATTAGGATTTTAATTACGGTATTTTCCACAGGGAAATTATGTGAAATTTAAAGTTTTAGCTTAATCTGTTTTTACATAAGTTTCACTCATAGTCGATTAAGATAAATTTGTGCCCAGGGCCTGGGCTAATTTCTCCCCTCTCCCGCACACATTCACATACCTGAAGTTCTGTGTAATGTTCAATCATTATTACATATATTCTACATAATTTTAACAACTTTCTTTGGAGGACCTTTATAAGTGCTTTAAAAGTATAAATCGGACTTTTGATTTTTACAATCCAATAAGAAGAAATACTACCATTTACTATTATTTAATTTTAGGCAAATTTTCATGAAATATTTTTTGAAGAATAAACCAGACAATTTTTAAATTTTGTTAAGGAAATCACTTAAGTTTTAAAAATTAGATAAAAAAATTTGGCGCCCATATTCTTTAAAACTCTTTCTTTTTTTATGTTATAGTTTTACAGGTTCTAATTCGAATATTTCAATGGGGTTTGTTTTAAACTATTCAAAAAATTCCAAAGATTCTAAAAATGAAAAAAAAAATTGATTTTTTTTGAAGGCTAAAAGGTGATGTGTCCCCTTAAACTACCAAACGCTTAAATATTTAGTTTAATCCGTTTTTACACATAATTTACTGACAAATAATCTGAGTATGACATACAAAGAGTGCCTTATAAACGTATGTATATTCTCTCTTTTTCTCTGTTTTTTAATCCGTGGCACCCCCCGACTGTCAAAAAAATACTTCCCCCTTCCCTGAAAGCATTTTATTGTTTTAAATCAAACCAAAATATTTCCTTTATCGTTCTCAATACTCGTTTTTTTTGCTGAGTAACAACATTTTCCGAGTATTTTTCATGTTTGACGTTTTTTTTTTTTTTTTTGTTTAAAGTACCGCGTCCTATGTTTCTTCTCTTTTTTTATTTTTTATTTTTTTAAGTGCTGAAGCGTTTTGTCCTTTTATTTAATACATTTACTTTGCACCCTGTATTTTTTAATTAAAAAAAAAAACTTTCTTTTTGGGAAGGGGGATTTGGTTTGGTTTGTATCGCCACGGTCTACTCTCCCCCCCCCCTCTATACGAGAACTAATGAGACCGGAACTACAGTTTAAAGCCGATTCCGGATGGCTGCGAACATCTATGTCAGCAGTGGGATTCGAACTCGCGAATTCCGCCACAGATGAGCAACGTCCTGCTCCTTCAGCCATCGTTCGGCTTTGGGACGTAAGGAATACATTGGTTTTAAAATTAATAATTATTTAACCCTTTAATGCTCTAACCATATCAATGTGTATCTTAAATCTAAGCTATTATAGACCGCACAGAATAAAATAAGTATGAAGTTTAAATAATTTTGAATACTACATCATGTCCCGTTAGTGATCAGCTATCATTTTAAACTTCATATGATGCCATTTATGGAAAAAGAAAAACTTTGTGACAAAAGATTTGTTTGGTATTGCATACAAAATAAGTACTGGGAGATGGAGTTTTATAATAAATAAAGCAATTTGTCTTTATTTGAGTCTATTTACCCGTCGAAAAATTAAATTTATGTGCGCTGTTCTAAAAATCATAATTGTCGGTCCAAATGGAAAATTTATAAAGAATAGAAATGACTTGAGTTTTTTGTAGATCGTTTATAAGTATCGTATACGTTTTATATCGTCGAAAACGATCTTTCAGCTGTGCATGTTGTAACTGGCAAAGTAACTAAAATTGAGAGTTTATGGATATTCGGAAAAATTTCTACATTGCACTCTTGTAAAGCTTCTATAGCAGCTAACCCCCCAAAATCTTTTTCACAAAACCGAAATATTTCAAGATAATGTTCTTTTTATAGTATTATGGTATTTCTAAACTTAAAAAAAAAAAAAAAAATACAAAATTTAAAATTTTTATTTTCTTCTTTTTTTAGTTTTGAGAAAAAAATCTTGGCTTGCATGTCCTTTTGCACTCCCCCTCCCTGAGTACTTTTCTGCTGCGGCACCCCTCAAATAACACTCCTTCACTGACTCAGAATGTCGTAGTACATAATTTGAGAAAAATTATTTCCTATGCGGGGGCACTTGCTTTTATGGCATGATCTGCCTACCCAAATTCGGACTCCCCTTTGTTCAGAGCACACGCCAAATCAGCTGATCGGAAATCCCACCTGTCAACCAGTTTACAATAGCATGGCGTCGCAGAGTCTGAGATGTTGACAGTTGGATTGAATAGGCGTAACGCCCTTGATCAGTCACGTTAATGAATCCTCGAGAATTCCAGATTCGAAACAGCGAATGAGAATTCAACTAAAAAAAGAACTAACTGTAACCTTAGCTGGAGTTCTCAGGTAACTGGAATCGTAACTGACCAAAAAACAACGGTTGGCCGGACCGTAACTGACCCCCAGGTATAAAAAGCCTAGTATTGTGCGACTCGGAGCTTTTCGACATTTTTTTACGTAGGTGCTTTGACCTCGTGGAGGCTTTCGCGTCTTTTGACCGGAGCCAGCTTTTTAGGGATTGCGTTCGGGAGATTCGTAAAGTCTGCTCATATAAAGAGCTGCAGGGTCTCGGATACCGAACGGGGGATAGATTGGGTTGCATTGCACCCTGGAAGAGCCTCCCCATTTGTGAGATTAATTAATCTTTTATTTTCCGACTGTGATCGTCGTGGCAATTCAATGCCAGCCGAAAATACTCTACATTTCTACTTGTTTTGGGGAGAATAAGAATCCCGTTGTACATATGACAGTACTTACTCCAGAAAGAATAAGTGTAATTTCCAATTTTATCGTGACTGTGATCCTTCTTCACGCTACCTCTTCACTTGAGAATATTGAAGTCGTCACAGAACACTTAACTACTCCGTCGGTATAAGTGTCATATATTTGATGCCATAGATCATACATGTCAATGTTTGTTACGTAGGTTTTGCGTTGCTCAAAATCAAATTAAATCAAACTAAACCTTTTCTTTTTCATGTTCCTTAACAGCTATATATCTGCCGAGCAAAAACAAAAAGACCAAAGCTCAGATGCCGAGACTGTTCAGGTTCTATGCATACCATCACGTACGCCTTTTACTTTCCTACGTGAACCTAAATCGATTTCGTTTTGTGATGACCCATTCTTTGGGCTCTGTTTGTTTCGAGCGCAGCAACAATATAAATGGACGCTCGAATGGGGCTCGAATACTAGAGATTCTGTTTATTGTTAGAGGACAGTTCACAAAAAGTTTCTACTTCCGTTTTCTCTGCTCGGTGTGGAAAGCCTTGACCCTGCACTCCGCTTTTGTTGTAGAGTCCATTATAGATAGCAGGAATCAAAAGTGCAACTCAACAAACTTTTATTTTGGGAGAACGTGCGTAAAATGCATTCCAACATGTCCAACTATGTGCTTATTAAGAAAAGAATGCTGTAAATGCTATGTTCGAAGTTACAAAACCAAATTTTAGGTTTGTGGGATTCAATCCAAGAATTTTAGTACAGCAGAGTAAAGCCCTATCCATTCGACCATTCTTCGGCACAAAATTTTAGGATGTAAGCATCATAGTTTAAAGGGGCGCAGGACTCGTATTGAACATGAAAGTGCATTAAAACCTCTATATTTTATTAATTAATTTATTTTTTCAATGTGGAAAAAAAAAACCAAACGATGGTTGAATATATGGAGCACTTTTCTTCAGTGGTGGGTTCGAATCCCGCTGAAGACATTGATGTTCGTAGCTGTATGAAACCGGCTTTAAGCAATAGGTCCCGGTCTCATTACCCCTCATGAAGCTAAACAATAGATCGCAGTACTCCGAATTAATTAACCAGTGAGTCTTTAAAATTACCTTTTTATGTGAAAATGTTTTCATTTTTGTTGCTTTTTCCTTTCTCACGTGTAATTAATATCTCAAATTTTTACGGATCTTCCACACTCTGGTCCTTTATTATCCACTACAGTGCTGACCTGATGGTATTGGTACGATGGTTCAAGGGTTGCATCCAAACGCTGGGCTACTAAATCAGCGTGGATGTGCCCATAGAGTCTGCTGCACACTTTAGTAGCGCATCTGGCTGCCTTTGATGTGTGGAAGGCCCTTCCACACAATGGTCCACTGCAAGCTGCTGTGTGGAGAGGGTATTTCTTATCGAGGTCGACGATGGCAGACTACAAAATGGCCGCGGTGTTTCTCAACATCAAAGAGAGCCTGATGCACTGCCAAAGGGCGCAGTACACTCTGGACGCTTGGTACAAAGTTGCCATCAGGGCCAGTACTGCAGTGTGGTTAACAACTAGCCGTAGTGTGGAAGAGGCAGGAAAATATTCGCTTCCGAAGCCATTCTCTGCCTAGGCCATTTTATCGTTTGCCATCGTCAACCTCGATAAATCATACTCCCTCTACACAGTATGTAATGGCTTGCAGTGGGCCATAGTGTGGAAGGGCCTATATAACAGTATTCATACCGAAGTCATTTGATAATAAACTACAATTTACTTTCTGTGATATCGATATATTGTAAATATATATGTATTTTCATTTGTACTTATTAACCCTTTGCACTCGAGGGCTCTGGAGCCGAGCCATTTAAAATTTGTCTTCAAACTCGAGGGCTCCGCTGCGGAGATAATGCAAAACAATTAGTTTTTACGATTTGTTTTTGTTCTTATGTTAAAAACTGAAAATTATTTGCATTGTCTCCTTAGCGGAGCCCTCGAGTTTGAAGACAAATTTTAAACGGCTCCGCTCCGGAGCCCGCGATTGAAAAGGGTAAATTTTTATTTTGACGTAATATACCAACTTCATAGTATATATCTTTAATTTTTTTTGTTATTTTGTATTTTAATTTTACATTATACTATTTATAAACAGTAAAAATTAAAAAAAAAAGTGTATTCAGAAAGTTTGCTTTGGTAACACTGCATCAATCGATGCATTGCTCAAAAGTTTTGTAGAATAAAAGCAATGCAGAATTGTGATAACTAAATATGCATTACTATTATGTGTCAATTGGATAATTAATTAATCGACTTTAGTAAACTTATATGGAGCAAACGGGAAGGTGTGCACTTACCCTTTTAACAATGTACCATTACAAATATTCAATCATATTATCTAAGACTTTGCAGACACTTCTCCCGCACTTGGATCGCTAACTGTAAGGCAGTCCCCACGTTTCTCTCAATTTTAATTTTTCCCCTCTACACATTTCTCGACGCGTGGCCATCCACTAGATGGCGACACAGATCCTGGTTGGATCTCGCATTCCTTCTATTTTTCCTTAAATCTTGATTTTTAGTTTGTTTATCCACCGTGTTAACTTTTAACACTTTTAACTTTTTAATTTCTACTTCGTATTTTTAATTAATCTAGAATGTTTTTTCTAATTATTATACTATACTTGCATCTCGTATTTATTTAGTTTATAAATCCTTAAATTTGCCTCTTATATTGTATCTTTCCTGCCTCTGATTCTTCCTGATTAGGGCCTTATTCACTATTATTTTCTCTTAACCTATATATATATATATATATATATATATATATATATATATATATATATATATATATATATATATATATATATATATATATATATATATATATATATATATACACATATATATACATATATATATATATATATACATATATATATATATATACATATATATATATATATACATGGTTTCCGCTCACCTGGAAAGTCTTGATTTTTCAAGTAAAATGAGTAAAAGTCATGGAAAGTCATGGATCCGCTAAACTACCGATTAAATAAAAATGCATTGAATTGTTTAATTCTATTTTTACTTGTTATTTGGCTGAAGTTACTGAGTTTGGTACTTATGTATTATCTTATTGACCATATTGCCAAGTAAAATTTGTTCACCAAGGAAACTCAAAGCAAGAAAGCTTAATGGGTGGGTAAATGTATATAATTCTGGTTTTTTCTTAAATTGTAGATTAAAATTTTATTAATATAATAATAATAATTATTATTTTTTAATAAAAATTAGTTGAGATTTTGGCACAAAATATAAGTTTATCTCTAGGGATATTGTATATAAACATTATAGGGTTATATTTGGCTATTATTCATGGTCACCTGGATAATACTAAAGTACCCTGAATTCAAATTGGAAACATTTTGATTGAAAAATTGCTATATGATTAAACTTAGATATGTAGATACAACAATTTATTTTTATGTATGTGAGTTTATTAACACTTATAAAGTAAGTTTATAGTTTTTTTATAATAAAATTCCTTAAATTTCTCCAAAAGCATATATTTTATTTGTATGTACATCAGAAGTTTTATTGATATATACTTTAACGAAAGCTTTTTAAAGTCATGGAAAATGATCCGCTAAATCAGGGAAAGCCATGAAAAGTCATGGATTTGAAAAATTTTATTTTGGCAGATACCCTGAATATACCAAAGAGTGGTAGCCTTTGTTATATTCTTTTATTGCAATCCAATTTTAATTTCCCGTCTGTTACAATCGTATGTTACCAGATTTAGTAGGTTCGAATTTCACTAAAGGCTTGGATGTTCGAAATTGTCTGTAAACAGTAGGCCCAATCTCATTAACTTTTCTGTAAAGCAAAACAATAAACTAGCTCCGAAACAGTAATCGCATGTGATAATATTTGGTGTATAAGTTTTTAAACATGCAAACCTATAAACATAAAATGATGCTTTAAACAATATTTAGTAAATCAGGGATATTTTAAAGCAGTTTTTTAACCATTGCAATCTTACATATAAGACAGATATATAAAGTTTCTTTTATAGCCTTTTTAGTTTTTAATGGCATATCCAAATAGATGTAGAAAAAAAAACTGAGTATTTTTTTTAAACCCAGGTTCGTAGCCAGAAATTATATTCGGAGGGGGATATTGTTTTTTGTGAACGGTACTTCCATAAAACTACAGTTTTTCTTATGTATATACACCCCTAATGAGTATCATAATACAATGGGATTTTAAAATATCAAAATAATTAAAAAATGATACTATGAAGAAATTTATAGCCTTGAATGAGTAATGTAGTAACTACACAATGAATTTAATAGCAAAATTAACATTGAAAAGATATGAACTATACATGATATTAAATCCTAATTTTTGAAACAGAAGTATAATAAAAGAAAAAGAATAATTTTGTAAGAAATTAAAATGTTCAAATTTTTTCCTTAATATTAAAAAATATGCTCTTTTTGAAATTTTCGCCAAAAAACTATCATAATTTCTTCCGATTGGGCAATGTTTATTTTCAGAGTCATCGATTTTCCTGAAACCTCTTAAGTTAATTATTTATTATAACTATATTTTGTACTTCTTGTCACGATATTGTTTTCATTTTCCAACGAAGTTGTTTATCCATTTTCTGTGTATATATATTTTTTGAAAGGTAAACGCGTAATTATTATTCATGCGCTGTTAATATTTTAAAAATGTGTCTGTAGATGGCGACACTATAGCACTCAAGGCTCCTCTTTTGTCGTAAATTCGGATTGTGCCAGTCGCATGCTTTTTAAATTTTTACGTTTCTAAATCAAAGGTATATCGTGCCTTATCATGTAAGATTTTCGTATATAATAGCATTTCTCATTTTTATCTTGATGAAGTTGAGTGTAATCGCGAAAAATATCAGTGCTCAAATTTCAACGGAAATAATCATTTTGAGCTACCTCAATCAGTTTTTTGCATATTTCAGGGTCGCGTCAGTACGAACATACAATGAAACTTTACTTCTAAAATGTTTATTTTGACCATTTCTGAGCAAATGTGGTTTCGTTCTGCCGTCTGTACGTACATAGTTCGCATAACTCAAAAACGGTTAGTCATAATAGGTAGATTTTTGTATGTAAGACTGTAAAGTCAAAAATTAGTGTTATTCATTTTGTTCTTTTTAGGGTTGGCGAATTCGATAATACCAAAATTAATTCATGCTGACTTCATTCTTTCTTATACACTGTCTACCAGTAAGTATTTGGACACCTGTGATAGAAAAGAAAAACTAACTTTATTCAAAATAGTTGGTAGAGCCTCTACTAGAGGCAATTACAGCGTGAACCCTCCGGGGCATACTTTCCACAAGTCTTTGTATTACAGCTAGTGGTATTGTCTTCCACTCGGCTTGGAGTAGACATACAAGTTCCTTCACCGATTTTGGACGGGTAGTGCACCTCTTAATTCGGCGATCCAACTCGTCCCAGAGGTTCTCGATAGGGTTCAGGTCTGGGCTCTGGGCAGGCCAGTCCATTCGATGAACTCCATTAGCACCATACCAAGCCTTGGTTAACCTCGAAACATGACAACTGGCACTGTCGTCCTGAAAGTAACAGGGGTCCAACCCGTAAAACTGCCACAACGTAGGAAGCACATTGTCATCCAAAATAGTGCAGTAGGTATCGGCGTTGAGCTTACCATGAATGGGGACCAAGGGTCTCAGTCCATACCAGGAGAAACACCCCCAGACCATAATTCCACCTCCGCCGAACTTGACTGTTGGCACAATGCATTCTGGCAGGAGACGTTCTCCAGGCAGACGCCAAACCCAGACCCTGCAATCCGAACGGTAAAGGGTGAATCTTGATTCGTCGCTCCAAAGAACCCGTTTCCACTGATATGCGGTCCAATTTCGATATACCACATTAACCGAACAGCGCGGTTGGAAGTTGTGATCAAAGGCTTATGGGCAGCAGAACGACTATGAAAGCCAAGCAGATGTGCTTCCTGACGGATGGTATTCATTGAAACAATACTCCCAGATGCCTGAAACTCCTCGCGGATGAGGGCCATCGGTTGGGTGAGGTTCTTCCGAATTTCAATGGAAAACACTCGTCGGTCTCTATCTCCAAGTTTCATTGGTCTGCAGACTAATGGCACATTCCGACAATCACCACTCACCTTTCACTTCTTCATCCCATAGCCCACTGTCAATTTTAGGTTCTTCAGATCGCTAGATATGTCCCTTAAGGATCGGCCACATTTGTGATACCCGATAATTATACCTTTCTTGAAATCAGAGAGCTCCGATCTGCGCGGCATCTTGCATGCGACTAATGCAGATGCTGTTTCCTACACGATGTATACCGATGGAGGCCGTGGCGTACCTCAGGACCGCAGATATCGTGATTTGCATAGGTGTCCAAATACTTATAGGTAAACTGTATTAGTTAGTGACGCTTCTTCCCGCGTTATCATATGACTAAGCACTTAAAACCTTATTGGCTCATACACCTATTAATTTTTATGTACGGGTTTTTTCACTTCAGAAGCGTTCGGGAGATTCTGCTGTAATAATAACTGCTTTCCTCTTTTACAGAATTTTGTTCTTTTGTTCTCTCGACCACTTTACTCACTTATGTACCGAAACCATTGTGGTTTCTCTTATCTTTGTGATAGGCTTAAATTGCCGCATACACACATACACACACTCATATATATATATATATATATATATATATATATATATATATATATATATATATATATACATTCATATATATGTTTGTGTATGTATTTATATATACATATATTAATATATATGTAGGGTCGGTGTCTAGAGGTTTCGTTAGACAAATTCGATGACAGACTAACGATAACAAACATTTAATGACTTAACAACACAGAAGATATTTTAACATATAAAAACAAGTAATTAATCTAAGGTGTAGACGCGGTATAGATAAGACACCCTACTTGGTGTTTATATAAATTGAGGAAGCTCAAGTGCCTCGTGTCCTTCACTTGACCACCCCTTTCATTTTTCTCGACTGTTTCATCTGCGGTTCCTTATTCGCCCAATTCTTTTCATCGTTGAGGGCCCTACCTTGAAAGGATGCGCTGCACTAAAATGTAACATTTATATATTTAAGTATATGATATCAAAATCAATACATCTGCACCCCCTATGTCAACGGTTGTAACGATCCCAGTTAAAAGCTAGCTACTGTTCATGATATGCAAAACTATATTATGTGCTTTAAATATGAATTGTATATATCAAATTATTTAAAGTATGATCCAGTTGTGCAATAAACTTACGTGGGTTAGGACTCTTGGTGTGCAGATCTTTAGTTAAGTAGCAAGAGAGCATGTAATACTTCGTTACTTAACTGGCCATATATACAGAATCAGAGTTCGAGAAAATAGAACCATATCATTTCCATTGTGAGAGTAGATATGACATGGTCTACTATGTCAAACCAAGTCTCACTTTAAGTGAGAGTGTCTCGATATTCTAAAATATACAAGTTCAAATGCTGTGCTTTACGCTAGAAGATTATTTTTATTAATTCTAAATACCTAGACAAGTTCACAATCATTCTTTAGGACTCTTTGTGTGGAGGCCGAGGGAAAATGCTAGGTAGTAAGAAAGAATTTAGCACTCTAAAATTTTTTAACTTTTCACATACACAGACTTCAGAGATTGAGAAAATAGAATAATGGCCTAAGATAGCAATTTGGTCTAATCATTTGTTCTTTACTAACCGAGTACTAACTGATTACTTTAGAAATGTTCTCGGCCAAACCCATTATCTTGACCCAGGACTTGGCGCTTCTAAAATTACCAATTACGCATACGTCCTCACACAGTGATCTTCAGTATGTCGATTTGTCAGCAGGGAATTCTGATTAGTTTTCCTGAATTTTAAAAATGAAAAAGCCTAATTCCATAAGTGTTTTCATAAGTCTAACGATGGGTGAATAAATAGGGACACTGCCTTTAGGTACTGAAGTTACTGCAGCTTTTTCCAATCTGTGCGGCGCGCGCCTCATGTGATAATATAGTATATTATATTGTAGCCCATTAAATAAATTACAATATTAGGATTAGGGGATATTTATGAAATTCGATTGTCACGAAAATTGGGTAGCAAATATTTCTTTGTGAAAAAAAGGAGGCGCAGTTACAAAAAGTTTGGAAAGCGTTAAGTTAGTGTGGTCTATCTAATCCTACTGATGGAATAGATATTCGTAGCCATTTGGAATCGGCTTTAAGCAGTCAAATAATTTGTCCGTAGAACTCCAAATGAATTCGGACCACATTGACATGAGTATCGACAACTTCTTCGTCAGCACTACAGCCTGTTACAGGCCAAGACCATCTCCATGAGCTTCCTCCACTTGACTCTATCAAAGACAATAGATCGCCAAAGATGGACAACCAGTTCTCTTAAATCCCTCTTTACAGAATCTATCCACCTGGTGTGTGTGTGTGTGGGGGGGGTCTTCCGCTTTTTAGCTTGCCTTCAATTTTTGAGAAGGTCACTAGTTTAGTTGGGTTAGAATCTTCATATCTAAAAAGGTGTCCCAGCCATCTAATGCGACTATCGACAACTAGAGTAAATATATTTACTGAATGATTGTTTCTGAGTCATAACTCGATTGCGTTAATATGTTGAAATCATCTTTTGTTGGCTAGGATAGATTTGTTAGTCATTCGTGGTATATGAGACATTCGAGCAGTTGATGGATTTATAAGAAATTCATAAGAATTATCAATCTGTGAGGGCGTATATATTGTAACTGACCTTGGTAAAATCGCCAATTAGGTTACTGAACGAGCCCGTTGTCATTATGCCTGGCTACTCCACGATGAGATAAAACTGAAACCTTTTTTTTTCCTCACTGCGTAGCTTTTGCTCGCTGATTAACAGCCTTCGCAAAAACTCGCAGTTCGTCCAATCGCGACTAGCCGAAATTCATGCTCTCTCTGAAACAGCAAGCAGTAGTCATCGATTATTACGTCAGCCTTCTTACCAACAAAACATCTCCCCAGAAATGGCTTCCGTCGTAGCCGGAAGTTCCGCGTCCGGGAACACTGACGTGATATTCACATATACAACACAGTCGGTGCTGCTGTTTTGGGGGTACACGCAGAAATCGGGGTGAGAAGCGAAATTTCAGAATCGAATCCCGTCAGTACACAACGGGTTTTGTCCACCATGCAAGCGCCTGGCAACAATAATAACAATATAGTGCTAAGAAATGCGAACAAAGGTAGACGGTTTTCGGGATCGTGGAATACGCTCTCCACCATGTTCAAGAGGGGTGTCTATCACGTGATGCAGGTGAGTTTTCGCCATTTGGCGTGTTTTATGTTTACTTGCGTTCAGGGCAGATGATTATTATCGCTTGTCGTCATTTCTCTGTAAGTTAACCCTTGTGTAACAGAAATGTAGAGCGTAGACCAACCAACCTATCATCCGTTTAAGACTGTTGATGTGGTAACTATCGGTTAATCCTTGAAACCCTTTAGGCATAGCCAGGGCCGTGAACGAAAAAAGGCCCACTCCTCTTCCGAAATCCAAAGAGTACCACAGTGTGACAATGTGCGTGTGTGTTCGTGCGTACGCATATACAGGACTTTTACCTTCAGAAATAAATACGCTATTTTCCTCTTGGTGCTTTGATGCACCACGTGGTAGATCCAAATGCGACAGTTTCACCACATTGTAATTGATCTTGTAATATACTTGTTCGCTACCTTTTATATGTGTTCTGGCATCTTCGCCTCAGTAAATCTTAAGGTAACTTCAACTAAAATTGCAGGTTTGGTTTGGTTATGTTTGTAGCGCAACGGTCTTCAGTTTTCCTAGACGAGGGCTAATGAGACTGGAACCTACTGATTCCGAACGGCTACAAACACCCATGCCATCATCGGATTTCGAGCCCGCGAACTCATTCGTCTTATGCATTTGCCCATCGTTCAGCGCCAACTCGAGGATTAACTCTAATGCTGAGCGTCCTTTTTAAAGAAAAGCTAAAAATAATGCAAATTTTGTTGTTTTCTCTGAACGAATTTTTCTTTTCATCGGAAATCGAGGGCAATTCTATAAACAATAGCAAGTTTGCCCGTGCTTCGCTACGGTGACTAATATATTACTTTTAAACAAAGATTTATTTTTCGTGAATAACTCTCTAAATTCGTCAAAGTTCAGTTCGAGTCATTGGCATGTTTTTATATTTCTATCATAAGCGTATTATAACATTATTCAGTTTTTATAATCGAATTTGTCTTATATTAAATTTGCTCAAACTTTTTTTATTGTAAAATATAAGCTTAACCCTAAATTGCATTACTGTATTACTACTGTACGTTGATTAGCAAAGTTAACAGATCTTGCCATATTACGTGATAGAATAGGAAGCACAGGTTTTGACAGCAACAGTGCTAATTTTGTTGGTAGTAATAAATGTTTTCCAAAATTATGGAAATTTATGACAAACCACATAGTTTTGTATGAAACAGAAACACACATTCATATCGACAACCATATGAATATGAAGATAACTATATAAAATGATAGGTTTTATTTGGCCATGAGAGTCACTGAAATTTGTACTTTGTACTTAGAATATGTTGATATGCATTTCATTGTAACATAAAATGAACCAAGAATTAAATTTAAAATTAGTTTCATATAAAATGCTATAATTTGCGTCACATAGAAATGAAAGTGAATCATGTATCTCAAATTTCAGTTCAAATCGAATAGATACTAAGCAGACGATTTTAAATAATATAAAATAAGAAATGAATAAATGAAATATTTAAATGAATGACGTCATAATGATAGAAAAATATCATTTTCGCCTATTTATTATGTGATAAATTGAACATTTTAATCTCCTGCTTTTAACCGTGGAAAACTGCGTTTAAAACAATTACTTGGGATGACGTCACATTGCTAGAAATATTGCTTCTTTCCCTTAGATATGATGCGATAAATTAAAAACTTAATCGTTTGCGTTTAACCGGGGAAAATAATGCTTGGAATAATGACATGAAATGCTCGAAAAAGGGGGAAGGAATGAATTTCGAACGTTGAAAATTTACAAAAACCTTCCCAGGGATATACCTAAACATTTCCCAAATTTTCAGGGCGATTGGATGCATAGTTTTTGAGTCTATTGAGTACAGACAGACACACACAAATTCATTTTTATATATAAGTTATACTGAAATTTCGCGTATCTGCTATTATTTTTAAATTTGTCCTTCAGATCGAGTTTCGCATTTAAGTTTACTTTTTGGATTGGTATATCGTCTGAAATCGGGACATTATTATATCTAATGCTTCATTTCACAATACTGTGTATATAATTAATTGTCGCTGTTAATTGTTGCATAATTGTTACTGTTAATTATTCTATATAAATGAATACAATCTACCTAAAACATCGAACATTCTGTCGTATAAGTGAAGGTATTGTATAACTAAATATTTGTTATAAATGAATAATTTATTACATAAGCTTAATGGAAATTTCATCGGGGAACGACTGGTATTTCGTATAACTGAATATTTTGTATGTGAGATTCCACTACATATATATATATATATATATATATATATATATATATATATATATATATATATATATATATATATATATATATATATATTATATATATATATATACATACATACATACATACACACACATGCATATATAGGCATGTATGTAATGGGTAATTTGTTATTGCATGCATTTATGTATATGAATGTATATATGTATAATATGTGTGTATGCATATATATATATATATATATATATATATATATATAATATAAATGTTATGTATGTTTATGCTCATACCGCACACAATGTATTAAAATGGTTGCAACTACGTATCATATATATAGTGACACGTATTTACATCGTATATGATTCATTGTTTGTTGTATGGGTACGTATGTACTGATAACGAATTCATGCTTCCTTGTTTTGGAGAGTTTTTTTGGTTTGATTTGGTTTGGAGCACTACGGTCTATTGTTTTCCTAGACGAGGGATAACAGAGACCGTGCTCTCTTGCTTAAATCAGACTCCGAAAGGCTATGAGCATCCATGCCCTTAGCAGGATTCGAACCTGCGAACTCTGGTACCGTTGAGCAGCTCGACCATGTTTAGGAGAGATTTCAGTGCTTACACTAGTGCGAGAAATTCGTGATCTTTTCCATGTCCCCATTGATGTTTCCTTAAAAACGTCAACGTTTTCGGGACAAGTGGTTTTTTGGTTCTATAAACTACAAACCCCTAAACATTTGTTGGTGCTGTTGTTAATACCTGACGGTCTAGTTTTGCTACACCATCTCTAATCTTCTAAAAAGTTAGTTAAAATCGGTTGTTTTAACCCTCTCGGTGTCGAGATCACAGACAGAAAAAGTGTATGACTTGTCTTTGTAATTTAACTTACCGTATTAAATTGCATTCTTCAAAAAATGTAACACTTTATAATTGTCCTAACATAAAAGGGAGCATGTATGTTTGTTGCATTTCAGAATAACTGTTTACAAACCATACACCTTCACTTTCATCAACAAGAATGGCACTGACTTAATCCGTAAATATCGGGTTTGACATTCAGACGGCTAAAAAGTCTTTTTAGTAAAACTCTTAATTCCGTGTAATGGAAACTCTTAATAGGCTCCAGGGACCGATCAAGGCAAAGTTGGGCCCATGGCCTGGTAGTCTTTCGGGGCTCCCTACCCTCCTTTCAAAGAAAAAAAATAGTTTTTAAAAGAGGATACAAACGAATATTTTTAGAGGAAACTTTGTATTAATTTTTTTATGCTTACATATCTTTGTAGTACAGTCCATGGAGTAAATAATGAGTAAAAAATGTGACTGGAGTGATGTAAATAAGTAAACTGGAGTGTGTTTTAGATAAAATTGTCAACATTTTAACTGTTTTTTATTTAATTTCTGAATAAGGTTTCATGAAATATTACTTGAAGAATTAATAAAAAACATTTTCAAATTTTGTTAATTTAATTATTTAAAATTTAATAATTAACTACCACATTTTAGGGGCCCTAGGCCCAGTCGTCCCGTGCTTTAATCAGGCCCTGGTAGTCTCTTGTAATATCAGTAAGTTAGCTGTGGTCTTTCCAGTTATCACCAGATTATAGGATGCATCGAATGATTAGAAGAAAAGATATGGCGAAAGGAATTGATTTTCTGTATCAGGGTCAACAAAAGCCAGAGAGTGATTTGTCTTTGTAATTCCACTTACCGTATTAAATTGCATCCTGCGTAAAATTGAACACTTTATAATTAAGTCCTAACATAAAAGGAAACATGTATGTTTGTTGCATTTCAGAATAAGTGTTTATAAACCATACACCTTAACTTTGGTCAACAAAAGTGGCATTGAGTTAATCCGTACATATCGGGTTTGATAGTACAGTCAGAGGGTTAAAATGTCTTCTTTGTTAAAACTTAGTAAATCCGTTATTCTGTGTAATGAAAACTCCTCATAGTTTCGCGCAATATCAGCAAGTTAGCTGTGGTTTTTTCAGTTATCACCAGATTATAGGATGCATCGAATGATTAGAAGAAAAGATATGGCGAAAGGAATTGATTTTCTGTATCAGGGTCAACAAAAGCCAGAGAGTGATCTGTCTTTGTAATTCCACTTACCGTATTAAATTGCATCCTGCGTAAAATTGAACACTTTATAATTAAGTCCTAACATAAAAGGAAACATGTATGTTTGTTGCATTTCAGAATAACTGTTTACCAACCATACATCTTAACTTTGGTCAACAAAAGTGGCATTGAGTTAATCCGTACATATCGGGTTTGACAGTACAGTCAGAGGGTTAAAATGTCTTCTTTGTTAAAACTTAGTAAATCAGTTATTCCGTGTAATGGAAACTCCTCATAGTTTCGCGCAATATCATCAAGTTAGCTGTGGTCTTTTCAGTTACCACCAGATTGTAGATTGCATCGAATGATTAGAAAGTAAGATATCGGGGAAGAAAGTGATTTTCTTTATCAGGATCAATAAAAGAGAGAGAGCATTTGATGTGGTTCCGGGAGAAGTTAAAATGGTGCTGATAGTGAGACTTATCGACATCCGTTGGCGAACCTTCTTGTTTTGCGTCTGGCACCTCGATAAAAACAAAAGAGGTGAAGGTTGCTGATAGAGACGGAATTACCATACTGCGTTTCCATTGTTTACATTATCACGTTCTACGGGGTTCAAACGGGGCTGAGAAGTGCTTTAACACTATAACGCCAGTTCGACTCCAAGTTATTATTTTCTTTTATAAAATCCTATAGTACTAGCATATAGTACCCATCATATGACGGGATTAGTAAAATTTTTAATATTCTAGAACTGTTAAGTCCCCAATGAGGCATGTAAAAAATGGTCTGTTTTTTGGCTGAGAATTATCTGGTTCATTCTCAATAATTTATTTATCGGCATACTCCTCTAGAGTCTCCTGTCCTGTAATGCAGTTTAGAATCACATTGAATTCATTTAGTCAAACCGTGTGGTTATATATTAGAAACAAACACACAAAAGAACAAACTTCTTAATTTCCAAACATATATAAATTTAAAGTTAGATATTTATTAGTCCGTGAAATAGACTCCTAGACTTATATGAAAAGAATTTATTGTTAATACCGGTGATAAAATTTTCATTGCAACAAAAAATAATCGATGATTCAATTCTTATCGGAACTGAGAAGGAGCGTATTCACATTTTATGCCTTGCTCGCTTACATGCAGTTTGTCGATATGGAACCAGAAAGCAAAATGGTTTAACGTTACAAAAAAGATCGAAATTTTAAATTAATTAGGTTACCAAATATGAGTCATCGCAGTTTTCAGCTTCTGAATAGCATTGAAAGTGTTGAAACGTGGAGTACAATACCGCTCCGATGACTTTAAAAAACATTATGATTAGGAACGATTTATTAATGAACTTCTTAGAAAGAATTGTAGACAGTCAACAATTGATTAATTATTTTTACTATGTAAATAATTCTTATGTCTTAAAGGATAATATACAGTACATAAATATAAGGTGAATTTTTTTATTTTATTTTGAAATGAAGTACGTGTGAATTAAAGGGGGGGGTAAATTTATCTAATTTTGTATATCGTTTATTGTTATCACGATCTCCCAAACTCTGGGAACACTAATTAAGAATGACAAAGAGATCTCAGTAAGCATCTTTATTTCTCTTATGTAGCCTCCACATTATGGCCAATTGTTCAGCACTTCCTGATGGTGACCTTGGACGATGGTTCACGGGTTGCATCCACACGCTGGGACACTAAATGAGCCGATCTCGTGGATTCGTCCATAGGTCTACTGCGCACTTTAGTTGCACATCTTTCTGCTTTGATCTTTGGAGAAAAACCGCTTCCGAAGCCATCGTCCGCCAAGGCTATTTTATCGTCTGTCCCCATCTACCACGATAAGTCATATCCCCTCTAGACGGAGGTAGTGGCTTGCATTGGACCACAGTGTGGAGGGGCCTTTAATATTGGCTCTTCCCTTTGCTTAATTGGCAAAAGGGGGTTAGATTTACAGTATCTAGTACATTGTAGACAGAGTAATAATCTCTTAAGATGCACAAGACATGTAAAATTTTTGAAAATGTGAAATCTGTATCTCTTGCAGTGTGTGCTCTTCATTTTGTTCTAGACCATCCAGAAAGTGATCACCAGGGCTTTAGAAAACTTAATTGGGTCAACCTCTCAGTTAAGGTGTGACTTCAAATATGAGTGGTCACTTTAGAGGTTCAGCTAAAATGGGGGAAATATAAGAACTTGTGGACCAATTCCATACATTCTTGAGATTTCCGATAGATTTGGGTCTCTTGACAAAGTTTTAGCTATTAATCCTATTCAGAGTCTCTATTTTTAAAGATTGTATTCGGATTAAAAAACGGAAATGTTACAATTTATGACCACACTAAATTTTGGCTTTCATAAGCAAAAGAGAAATCTGCAAACTATTTACAAAGTACTTTGGTGATATTCAATTATCAAGGGTTAAAATAAAAGTTAAAACATTTTTTTTTTTAAATCAAGCAGATTGTGTAAGTTATTAATACATATTCTTCTATTCTATCTATGAAGGGAAATTTAATATGTTACAATATTTTTCTTCTATAGGTTTTAGCACATAATTAAAGTTTATATTCACATGGATAGTATTTGCAGTTACCTGTGGCTAGGAAATTTATATGGAATCCAAAAAACTTTTACTACACCTACTTGCCTTTAGAAAAGAGAGGTAAAGAATTAAATTAAAATTTCTGCAAACTGCACCAATCACATAGCTTTTCTGGCACCCAATATCCACCGCACCTGTATATTAAAAATAAATAAAATAAAGGCATATGCTTTTCAATTGATGTTTAGTTTCTTAATGAAAACTGTTTTGAATTGAAATTTTTGATTCTTTATGGTTGCTGAATTTATAATGCTATATAATTTTCATTTTTGGTGTTTTCTTCCCATTTTAATATAACGTTTATTAGTATCTTGTGCATTTTCAATAAAATGTTGTTTTATTTAATAAATTATTTCAAATAAATTAATTAAGAACCAATATCAACCACAGCTTTAGGTAAAATGATGGAGATCTGGTTCCCTACTACACTGTCTACCAATAAGTATTTGGATACCTGTGATAGAAAATAAAAACTAACTTTATTCAAAATCAATAGTTGGTAGAGCCTCCACGAGAGGCAATTGCAGCGTGAACACTCCGTTCTTCCACTCGGCTTGGAGTAGACATACAAGTTCCTTCACCGATTTTGGACGGGTAGTACACCCCTTAATTCGGCGATCCAACTCATCCCAGAGGTTCTCGATAGGGTTCAGGTCTGGGTTCTGGAAGGCCAGTCCATTTGATGAACTCCATTGGCACCATACCAAGCCTTGGTTAACCTCGAAATATGACAACTGGCATTGTCGTCCTGAAAGTAACAGGGGTCCAACCCGTAAAACTGCCACAACGTAGGAAGCACATTGTCACCCAAAATAGTGCAGCAGGTATCGGCGTTGAGCTTACCATGAATGAGGACCAAGGGTCCCAGTCCATAACTCCAGACCATAATTCCACCTCCGCCGAACTTGACTGTTGGCACAATGCATTCTGGCAGGAGACATTCTCCTGGCAGAAGCCAGACCCAGACCCTGCCATCCGAACAGTAAAGGGTGAACCTTGATTCGTCGCTCCAAAGAACCCATTTCCACTGATCTACGGTCCAATTTCGATGTTCTTTGTACCACATTAACCGAGCAGCGCGGTTGGACTTAGTGATCAAATGCTTATGGGCAGCAGCACGACCCTGAAAACCAAGCAGTGCTTCCTTACGGATGGTATTCATTTAAAAAATACTCCCGGATGCCTGGAACTCCTCGCGGATGAGGGCCATCGGCTGGGTGCGGTTCTTCCGAATTTCTCTGGACAGCACTTGCCGGTCTGCCGACTCGGGGCACATTCCGACAATCACAGCTCACCTTCCACTTCTTAACCACATAGGCCACTGTCGATTTTGGGTACTTCAGATCTCTAGATATGTCCCTTAAGGATCGGCCACATTTGTGACACCCGATTATTATACCTTTTTCGAAATCAGAGAGCTCCGAACTGCGCGGCATCTTGCATGCGACTAATGCCGATGCTGTTTCCTACACGATGTATACCGGCGTAGGCCGTGACGTACCTCAGAACCGCAGATATCGTCATTTGCATAGGTGTCCAAATACTTATTGGTAGACAGTGTATATCTGGAAAAAAAATCACATTAATGGTAAAACTTAGCCTGGTAATAAGGAGATTTTAACAATTCAATGTTTTTTCCCCTTCTTGTTTGTATTTTACTGAGAATTTGCTTTATGTGTGACGTCTGTTCTATTAATCTGTCTAAATGACACATCTCACATTTCTACTTTTCTTAATATAAAATGCTTTTTTAAATCCTTCACTTTAACTCTATCAGTTCCTTAACGACAAGTATACATATTTCAGAAAGCGCGCACACACACACACACACACTAATGTATATATATGCTCATACATACTTATATATACACATACATGCAATAAAAACCACTATAGTGGACACCCAAATAGGGGCACCCCTAATTAAGGGTCAGTTTTTTGATTGCCACTCCCAATATTAATATTTTTTTACACATTTACCTCTAAATAAGGAATATTTTAAATAGTGAAGAGTAATTTTAGCTAAAAAACTTTTAATAATAGGTTATTTCAATCCAAATTTATTATTTATTTCAGTCATAAATCCAAACTTTTTTTTCTTTGAAATTCCCTGGTCCAAGCATGTTGTTTGTGCTCTGTTACCACCTAACAGTGGAATGTTTTAAAATTTACCAGACAAAGTATATTCTATCATTAGCTGCACTATGTCAGTAGTTCTCAAAGAATAAAACTTAGTCACCTAGAAAGTTTTAATTTTGCTACCGATGAAATATATAATCTTCATAATTTTATGCAAAAAAATTAGCTTTTATAAAAAAAAAATGACTGACAGTTCATTTAAAAGAACAGTTTATATGTCTTATTAAATGGGAACAAACCTTTAGGACAGTTTTTATTTTTAAAATCTCTAGATTAATCTATGTAAAATAAAGACATAAAATGCATATATTTGGTATTTATAGCAATTAATTGTTTGTATATGTATAAACTAGAAAATTGAAACATTTTTATAGTTTATCTTCAGAGCATCTTGTTTCTAAACCTCCATGTATGGGATACCACTAAATAATAGATAGATTTGTTCCCTGTGTGTCATATGCGGAAGATTTCACTGTGTATGAGGTGAAAGGGGGAATGTCTATTGATTTTCATCCAAAATTTGCATACCTAAATTTTTTTAATTTAATCTTAGATTTATCAATTTAATGTATAGTAAAATAAGTTGTTTTATAATATTCATATCATCTTGTGTAATTAATTTGAAATTATTTTTCACAAATAACAAAATAATCTTTGCTGGTGCATCAGGAAAAACTTCTGATTATGTTCTTGATGCAAAAAATGGATAGGTTCACATTGTTTATCAATATATTGATATTCCTTCAGTATGGCAATACTATTAAAATTTTGCTCTGCCAATGTATCTGCCAGCAGTACTGTTTTTCTTCTGAATGCAGTAATGAGGATTGGCGAAAGACATCTTGAATATGTCTGGGAAATTATATTTATTATTACTATCATTTAATATTTTCATTGATAGTGTTATGTTCATTTTAAGCTTATTGTACAGTTGCACATGTTAATTTTTTTTACTCTATAAAATTTTTATAATTTATTGTCATGATATTTAATTATTTCCTTTTAGATGTCCGAAGGCCGCCGAAGTCAGGTGGTATTGCTTGATGAACGCAGATTAGACATTACAATTCAGGTAATTTTAATTTAAGTTATAAAATTAGGATCTTTTATATAATCAGTATTATGAAAATATAAAGATCTCCAATATAATGTTTGATCCTGTAATTAAAAATTTGATATATTGTAATTCTAATTTAGGTTATTTTAATATAATTATAGTTTATCTGTAATTGATACATGCATGATACAACACACCATATATATGTATACATATTTTAATCATTAATTTTTTAGCATTTCTCAGTATGTAATTTAAGTTTCTCTTAAATTAATAAATCCTTTTATTTTATATATTTTTCTTAGAGATTTTGGAAATTACCAGAGTAATAACAAATTAAATGAATTTGAGTGAAATCAGATGCTTTTGAATGTTAACTCCTTAATTTATACATTTATTTTGAGATTATTTTTTTAATATTCATAAAGTGTATACTCTGGTTTCTATTTTTCTTATCTTTAAAATTTGTTCTCTTTTTGGATAAATAAGTTTATGTTGAAATGAAACTGAATTGTTGAACCGTTGTTGAATGAAACTGAAAGAGTTAATGCTGATAAATTTTGAGAATAATTGTAGAATAACTTAGGATTTGATATATTTTAGGATGCTATTTTGTTTTCTTTTATATTTATTATATTTTTTTAACTGTGTAATATTTTCTGTTTTTCAGTCACGACTTTATGCTGGAGAATTACTTGACATTGTAGCATCTCATTTTAATATTAAGGAGAAAGAGTATTTTGGCATTGCTTATATTGATGATTCGTAAGTTTTGACCTTGTGTATTTTTTCTTTGTTAAAGTCAGGATTGGCTAAATAGAACCCAATAAGTTTTTCCTCAAAAAATTTTTTTGGAAAAAAAATACCCCATAATTTTTTTCATTTTTTGATACTTCTTAAAATTAAGAATTTCTTTGATAAGTTAAGAAAATGCTTATGTAATTGAAATTTAATTTTATTTATTTTATAAAACTAACAGTTTATGTAAATGATTCATTTTTAATAATTTTTACAAAAGCATTATATTTACATACTCATATGTATTTACTTCTAAACTGCTACTCCTTAAAAGAAGAAAAAAAGTAATTCAAAATTTTATACCTACAGTCAAATGTAACTTATTCACTTTAAGTCATGTTAGATCTGATGATCTCGAGATTTGTAGATAGTAAAACTGCATAATATATGCAAAACATAAAACTGCTCTAATTTATTTGATTTTAAAGATATTTAAAATGTATTCCTAATGACAGATGGTAGAGAATATTCTGATTCACTTCCATAATAATTAAAAAAAAATACTGTTTTTTTGTTTTATTATTTCAGAAGTAAGTGGGATGAAATGGCTTGGTAAGCACAATAGAAACTGATAAATTTGAGTCTGTAAAAAATCAGAACTACCATTTTAATGTTTCAGTTTCTTCCTTGTTTTTCTTCAGAAAACACTGAATAAAATTTTCCTGCCTTTTCTACCCCTAGCCAATTTCTTAGTTTTGTCCATATGTTTCCAAATGTACCCTTTATTTATCTTTCACAAGAAGTCCATTAGAGCACAAATAATAAACTTCCTATTTTCAAAAGCAGTATATCAAATGTTGCATGCAGAAAAGAACCACAGAACATAGTTTTTATTTCAAAATATCTATAAAATGAAATGACTGGCAAGAGTGTAGCCACTGTTGTTAATGTATATTGATTCAAGATTTATTTATTTTATTTTTTTTTAAATATATATATATATATAATTCTGGAGTAAAAGCAAAAAAAAAAAAAAAAAAAAAAAAAAAAAAAAAAAAAAAAAAAAAAAAAAAAAAAAGAAGCTTTTTGATATCTTTAAGACATGGTATCATAACTTAGAATCAAATATAGAAAACTTTCAAAAGGTATTGCTATAATGAAAAACAAAACATTTTTTCTTAACTTCTTAAAATTTAATTAGATTAACAATGTACGTATTTACCATCCAAATGTACCATAAATATTTAGTATTTAAACTTTTTTTCTACTACTTATATTTGTTTAAAAGAGTAAACCCACTTTTATTAGGCTTTTTTACTTAAATAAAATTTGCCTTTAAAAGTTGAGTTTTTAACTGGACTTTTTTGCATTTTTTTGTGAAAAAATCCAGAAAAAAAAATTGTCAGCTGGGTTTTAAAAAATGTTTTTCCTACTCTTAATTATTATAACCGAAATTATTTCATTAATTAATTTTTTGTTACAGTGGTTTGCTATCGTGGTTGAACCTAACAAAGAGAGTATTAGAACATGATTTTCCGAAAAAGTTCTCATCTCAGGGAGCTGTGCTTATCTTCTATTTCAGAGTAAAGTAAGTAAATAAATTCTGCATACATTTATAGTTATACAGCAATATTACTATTTTATTACATTATTACTCTTTATTTCTTAAAGATTTATTTTCGGAGATAAACATAATTCTATCATAACAGATTCATTATTTTATACAAATAGTTATACTTAATATATTTTAGATTAATATAGAGAATTGTTCAGAACAAATGGGAAAAAAAAGTATAGTAATAAAGGTATTCTGTTCTATTATTTCAATTTACATAATTTTCCATTATTTATTATTAAAAATATAAATATTTGAATTGAATTATATTGAAAATCTGCTTCTACATAAATGTATACAGTGTATTGAAGTTTAAGAATCTGAATACCTTAAACTTTTGTAAAATATATTATAAGTTACTATAACTAATACTTTTAGATTTTTTTTCTTAATTTAGATAGATTTGATTTAATATATCCAAATAAAAATTCGATAATGATCAGAAAATTAAAATATTAATAAAGCGATTGTTAACCTTTTTGTCAAAAAGTAATCTACTGAGATAGTAGTGAAAAATTATTAGTACCATACATCGGTACTTACTAAATCAGCTCTTCCCAATAATATTTTAGTGGATAACCCTTCTAAACATATTATATGTTTTTGGAATATTTATAAATTTATATTGATAAACCTAAGGTATATAATGAAATGTTGTATAATACTTTATTTGTAAAACAAAAATATGAAACTGTATATATATATATTTTATATATCAAATTATTTAAAATTAAAACAATTATGAGGAAGATTATAGCAAACTGATAATTTTTTAATGTTAAGTATTAAATTTCTTTCTTTTCTGTATAACTTTATCTACACTGATATAATTATGGATCACTGAATTCTCATGTCACAGTATGCATATATTCTACTTATATGTTTAGCTTTGTTGGTTGTGTAATGAAAATAAATCCAGTTTCATACAAATATTTGAAGCAAAATGATAACAAACTGTCAAAATATAAATTCCTCAGAAATTATTTAAAATTAGTAATGATTTCATACAAATAATGATTGAATATCAAAACATTTGTCTTAACTTCTTTCTTCCCAGGGAGAATTTGTGCATTACATCGTGCTTACAGTTGCAATAAATCATCAATTTCCAATTCAAATAAGCAGCACTACTCGTAGGATGGAAAAAGGCTTACTTAAAACATATATAAATAAAAATGATAATAATAATAAAAAAAAATAGGAACTACAGCAACTATATGTTGTCAGTTCAAAAATCATATTTTTGTAACTACCTTGAATCAGGATCTTCTGCCTCGGGAATCAGTTAATGTTTATTCTGGTATGTCTCAAACATTAAACTACCTTCTGTGATAAAATTGGATAGTAGATATGATTGTTATGGTCATACTAAAAATTGTTTAGTGAAATATTTCTTTGTTTAAAACAAATAATTTTATTTTCATTTTGAGAGGAGTCTAAGATTTTTGTGAACCATTGCATTAGAGTAATACTTTCACCCCAAGCACATTTTTTTTCCATAAAATGTTTTATTTTTTAATAAATTTTAATTTTACTTTACTTGGTATTTTCAGATATTATTTTTAGACAGTTTTCATTTAATTTCATTTAATAAAAGTATTGTCATACTTGCAATAAATAGTAAGACCTTCATCTTACTAGGATTTTTGTAATTTCTAATAAAATTAATTTTTCAGGTATTATGTAGAAAGCATTACACAACTGCATGATAGTGCAACTATTGAAGCTTATTATTTGCAAGCCAAATCGCTGGTATCAAAGGTAATTTTAAATTATTTATAATTATTTTTCTTTATATATATATATATACTCAAATTTAATCTAAATTTGTCTTTGAAACTTAAGTGTTTGCAAAATGATGCATTTATCTTTATGAACTATTGCTGAAATAGTTTAGGAAAATTGTTTACATATCAATTTAAAGCAGTTTTAAAAGAATCACAGTGCATGACACAAAGTTATGTCATATTTGTTTTAAATATATAAAGTTATAATGCACAAATTTACAGTGAATGTCATGGTTTTAAGTCACAAATTTAACTTTAGGTTGCTTGTTCTAGGTATTTATATTATATTTTTAACAGTGATAAAATCAAATAGTAAATATTATTCTAATTATATACAATTAAGTTAAAATTATGTTTTATTATTGTCTGTTGTTTAAAATATTTTAATGCAACTATTCGTGCAATAGATGGCGCCACTTGGCTTTCGGTACTCATTTTAGGATATTTTGATTTTTCTAGGAAAACGCACTTTTGACCTTCTTGTCTCCAAATAATGCATTAATACTTTTCAATTTAATATATATTTTTTTGTTTTCAAACTCATTATAGTTATTCTCACTGTTTAATATCAAGTATGTTGATAACACCAATATACTCCTATATGATTTAAGTGCTTGGTAGGAAGGTTATTTCATAATGAGCTGTAGAATAAAAATCAACTGTATCAACTTGCTAATATTTTATTTTTTATACGTTAGATGAAATGATTAATACATTAGAATGTACAATGGATTTAATGATTACTCATAGTAATTTTTTTTTTATTCTTTGCACAACAGCAATAATTTTAAAGTTACTAATGAAAATGTATTAATTAAACACTAAAAATTTCTAAGTATTTGTAACCAATGGAGAAAAGTGTATATAAACACACCTGATAGGTAAAGGGTTACAAGGTTTGGCCTTAATCAGCAAGGAAGAAAAGCCCAATTTGAAGTTTTAGAACTGATTTCAACTCTATATTGCACCCTCTATCTTGCTTTTATTTCTTTATCAGTAAATTTGGCAAATGTAAAAAGGATTTTCTCAAAATTAAATTTGTATCCATCAGCAATCGATAATACTTTTTATTTATGGGGAGAAGTAGCATTTAACAACTTTGTTGTGACAAAACTGCTTAAGCCATCCTTGATTAATGGATGTTTGTATCATTATTACTAAGCAATGTGCTAAATAGGATATTTTGAAAATATTTTAATTAAGTCTGAGTTTTAGAAGCATCAAATACCTTGATGCATTTCCACTGTTCATAAATCATGTGTTGTTAACTTGGCATTAGGACATTAAGAATTTCTGACTCGGAGGGGCTAATGCATCTAAACTCTTCTTTTAGTTAGCTTGCCATTTTGAGAGATCACATTGCTAAATGTTTATGTTCTTATATCTAGAAAAAAAATTGCCAGCAAAAGATTGTAGCATGACTTACACACATTTACCTGAGAGTTTTGAGAGTCATTTTGTTAGAAATCACCTGATAAAGTGGGTTTACATGAATCACTGTAGTCACTAACTGATTACTAGAGATCTTTACTTTAAACTTTCATCTCATGCCACAATTTATTGTTGACTTAATTATGCTAAGGATAAAAACTAGATTGGATCATCTCTAGCTCCATAGTTAAGGCATTAGTTCTCTGAGCAAAAATCTATAATACATGTATTTTTTATCTTATAGCCAACAAGGTAAAAGTTTTTCTTATAAAAAATAAGTAAAAAAAAAAATTAATTTAGTCTATTTTGTATTCTGGTAACCATACACAGAAAGAGAAAGGAAAAATTTTTAACTCTTGAGGGGGGGGGTCCACTTAGCTTCCCCCTGTGGCCACCCCACCGACTCTTGTATCTATGTATATATAAAGAAATTTTAAAATACACCCAGAATGGTTATTAAACTATATAAGTGATGGAATAAGTAAAAACTGTAGGTTTTTCTGAATATCCAAGTTATAAAGTCTAATTATATGACTCTGGCTGGTGAAAGCATCTCTTTTTTTGAATATAATAAAAATTAATCAGTTTCTATCATGAAGATATCTTTACTTAACAACTTTTAAATCTAGATTGAGCTTATGCTCCATAATAAGATATTACAATCATTGCATCAAGATTCATATGGTGTTTGAAAGTATTTTAAAGCTGCATTTTAATCTAAAAGTTTTATATACAGTATATTTCTAAATATAAGCCAAGGATATGATTTTCCTTCAAAAATTCACCCAAAGTTCAAAAAGTTTCTAATACGTTCAAATAACGTTCGCTAAGAAGCATAAAATGTTACCAAGCAGGTGCAATGAGGGAAATATTTTCCAATCAATTTGTTTTAAATTAAAATGCTAGACCAATGCTCTTCAAACCTTTTTTGGCATTCAATTTAAATAATGTGGAGGTAGAGAATCAGTCTCTTCTCGAGATAAATACAAGGCCATCTCTTAGCACATTTCGAAAGTGGTGAGGTAAAACAATTTACATTTAAATTTTAATTAACTTCATCTTAGTTAATTTCATAATTTACGCTAACTAATCTAGTTTACTGCTAAGGAGCACAGTTTGATATAGAATATAAAACAAATGTAGAATGTAACAATAAATCTAGACTGCTCTGATTTCATTGTTGCATGGATATGGATTACTTGATTCTTATTAAGACCTATTTAACCATAGTTCATTCATAAGAGGTTGTAATACTTTATTTGTTCAAAATTGAAAAGATATAAATAAATATTTTCTCTAAAAGTTTATTATTACACATGGATATGTTATAAAATATATAGATGTGGTGTTAAAAATAAATGTAGAATATAAACAAGTTCATACTTTTAAAAATGGGAATGAGTATTTTGAATAAAAGTAAACTAGGAAAAAAAAAAACTTTTTATCACATCTATTATAAGGTGAAATTCACAAAATTAATTTATTAAAATATGAATGCATTATCATTCTGTAAGTAATTGACCTTAAAATATTCACTTAAAAATTAGTATTGAAGGATTTTATAAATTCTGTTTGATAAATATTATATGATAAATATTTAATTGATATATATTTAATGACAATTATCTTGTAGATGATAAATATAAAGTTTGATGCATTAAACTTCCTTATTGCTAATGAATTATGAAATATTTCCATATTGTTTGCAATTACATAATAAATATTATTTTCCTCTAAATTCAGTACAGTAGACAATATTCTATCTAATAGGATTTTTGCTTTAACTGGTCATAAATTAAATATGAAAATAAAAAAATAATAAAACTCTTCCAGAAAATTGAAATTTTTGTAATTATGTATTTTAAATATGTAAAAATAAATATTAATATATAAACTTGAAACAGTTTGTACATGAATGATATTGTACACTCCTTAATTCAAAAACAACAGGGCTTTAGAATATGGATGGGGAACGTGTCGACTAGAATGCAGTTCAACATTAGAATTTTTTTAAGTATTCTTATAAATGATATGTAAAATTATTGTAGTAAATTGACACATTTAATAAATTCTTACCTTTAACTATAAAAAAGTGTATTTCCACTAATTAAATATTTTTTATTTTAATTCTAAGCTTTAACTGGAAGTTTGCTTAACCCTTTTAGCCTTGTTCCCATTCAGTCCGTTTAAGAGAGAGACTTTTGTATTTTCTCAGTCCTTTGTTTCATATACTTTTATCATTCTTTCTCTCTTACACACATGCACTTATGTGATTTTGCCTTTTTGTCTGTCTGTATTAAATAAACTAATCATAAAAAGTTACCTCATATAATTTTTTTTATTTGTACAAAATTAAACTTTTCATAATGTGTTTAGAATGTTTTCTTCAGTGAATGTTTTTAACTTATAAGTTATCACTTTTGGGTGACTTCTGGTACATGTGTATGAAAAATGTTTGATATTTTAATGTTTAAATTTCTTCATCTGTCGTCAGAATCATGCACATAAATTTTTAAATGCTTATTAAATTTGGTTTATTTTGCCTTTTATGAAAACTTAAAATTAAAATAATAAATTTTGAGTTGTTTTCATTTTTATATTATTTTATTCCATGTTAAATCTCCAAATATTTTTTAAAAATTTAAATATCAAATCCATTTTTTTACTCATTTTTCAGTTTTGAATAACTTAAAAAAATATGAGTTATAAAATTTTGCACCAAGAGGATAAATGTTTTCACAATAATAAAGTTAAGGATTTAGAATCCTTGTCATAAGATTAAATATATAAAAAAAAGCATTCTTTATTTCATTTATTTAATCTTATGGTAGTCTAGGTCAACGTTTACCAACCTGTGGTATGTGAAAAATTATCAATAATGGCAGTCATAAAAAATAATAAAAATATAAAAACAATTTTCCATGTAATTCATAAAAATTACTTTAATTAATAATAATGTGAGAGTATACCTTGCATCTTTTGAACCAAATTAAAAAAAAAATGTTTTTTTTGAAACAAGCACAATAATCTCATTAAATTTATATTATTTAATATTTGATTATAATAAGAAAATAAATTAATTGGTTTTTTATAATTTTGAGTTTTTACTAAAATAATTTATTAGTGAACAAAATAGGATAAAATAAAGATAAATATGAAACTTTCAGCAGATACTTACATATATTTTACTAATCTAGTATGATGTTAGGCATATTTCAATGTAATTTGTTTCCTTGTGGGATGTGAATACATGCATGGTCGCCCTGTAAAATGCAAATAAAGAAACACACATAAGAAATTTCACGAAATACAATCATTTTTATAAAGTGGTACAATTTAGCATGATGTACAATCAAGCACATGAGCCAAAAGACATTGGGAAACACTGGTTTAGGTTTACTGGAAGCTAATGAAAAATCCTTTTAATATAATTTTAGAGAAATGTACTGTTGATGAAATAAATGCAATATTGTTATTATTTAAGTATGCTAACACAATTAAGGGGTGGGTGTCTAGAATGCAAATTAAATATATAAATTTATTTTTAGCTTAAATAATATTACAATGTTTTTAATACCAAATGGTGAATACTGCATATTTCTATAATTGCTTTAATTCTGTAATTTATATATTTAATTCTGTTTCATGCAAATACATGTATGCAGTAAACTTAATAAATTATATATATTTTTATAACACACAAACTTTGTATAGAACTTCTGCCATGATTTAAAGTTTAATTACCTTCAAATGATTTTATTTTCTACAACAATTGACAACTTTAAAATGGATATATCTCAAATTTTAATTGTTAACTTACTGAAATTTTGTGCTGTGTTTCCTTTGAATTGTCTTCAAGGCTTTTAATTTCTTAGATTACTTAAAAAGATATTTCTTCCAGCAACAAAATATAATTCTTAAAAACGGAATTTTTAAAAACCTTTTACAGTTATTAAAAAAAAGTTTGTAGGTTATATTTTAACAATTCCCAAATAAATTAATGCAATGTTTTCTTTTCTTTTCTTTTAATAAATAAATTTAATTTAATTAAAACGGGAGAAAAAAATTGAAAATATCTAATTATTCGAAAATTATATTAAAATTTAAAAATGCGCAATTTTAAAATTGAAAAGTTCAAATATTTTAAGAATGATTTATATGAATGTGCATGTAACATAATATACATATGAGGTAAAATATTAATGATAAAATGGGCTTACATATAACATATTAGAATTCTCTCTCCTAAACGCCAAATTCGATTCTATAATTATGCCTCATATCGTGTTTTGATTTTGCCGCACTCGAGCGCGCGCAAGTACACCTGTTGAATGCTCTCATTCATAGCAACTTTTCTTCGTAATGACGGTCATGTGAACTGGCAACTCTCTTCGGCATAGACCTACTAGCGCCACCAAGTGGTGGCCGAGGAAAATCACGCGTGGCCACACTTGTTATGAATCTTTAGTTAAATCTTGGTCGTGTAACTTGTGAGATTGTTGGATCGATGTAAACATTAATATGTAAGTTGTTTATTTACTTTATAATTGACTTATATTGAAGGTTTAGTATTAGGATTGTCAGAATTAACGAATCGCTCACCCTTGACATTTAAGAAATACCGCATTTCGTTAATATTTTGACGTGCATTTTTTTAAGCATTCAGAAAAGTTGGACTTGCCCCGTTTTGTACGAGTAAGGTTCAGAGCTTTTAAATCTTGTGATTAGTGGGTTTTTATTTTATTTAAGTTTTAATTCTTTTTAAATTTACGTCTTTTTTTAGATAATTCAAATATGTATTTTACGATTTAATTAACTTAAAAAGTACCAAGTTTAAATTAAAGATTCTTTATATAATTTACTGTTCGATATTTAATTTGTCTTAAAAATCATATTTACTTTTAGTATTATTCTAAATTATAATGTATAATTAATGTATTAAATTATTTTATTTTTAAAGCATTCGGTTTTTGGAAGAGGTTTTTTTTATAGTATAGGAAGACAATTTAATAAAAAATGACCGTGAGTCAGATTAGATTAAAAAATTATATCCACATTTTTGATTTTGTTGAGGCATTTTAATAATAGTTTGATCGATTTGTTCAATCGGTATTCAATATATGCTGTGTAAAACTGTACAGTTTCATCAGAAAGTAAATAGAAAACTTAAAAAAAAAAAAAATACTGTTTCTGTGTATTTCTTACATAAATTTTCAATTGAATTAATTATAATTAGACTTTCGTAAAGCTAAATAATTTTTACATATACAGTTATAAATTAGAAATTTATTTTAAAGTTAAAAAAAGTTATTTGAACAAAAAGAAAGTTATAGTGATTAAAATTATCACGATTATTTATAAATTGCAGTTGCATTTTTAAAATGATTTATCTATTTATTATTTTTTTTTAGAAAACTGTAGTTCTATGATGCTTAGATTCTAATGTTTATTTTATAGAGTTTTGACTTATTACTTTAGACTGAATAATCTAGATGAGGAATATAAAATTCGATAAGAATTTTTGTAAGCTTTTATCTATTGAACGATATGTTTTTGTATAAAATTGAATTATTTTCGTCATTTTGTATAGGAAATATGAAATTAGTTTGTATAGGAAATATTTTTTTATTTATCATCAAACTATGACTTACCTTATCTGAAATTAAGTATATATCTTGGAGAAATTTTCAATGGATTTACACACCCTGCCCTTTTTCATTATTGTCTTTTTTATAAGCAAATACACATATTCCCTGTTTTGAAGCTAAATATATCTTACTAGTTTGAAATAATATTTCTTTTTTACCATATCAGAACTAGTTTAACAAGTTGTTGTGATATATATATATATATATATATATATATATATATATATATATATATATATATATTGAAACTGAATTTCTTAATTAGTTGCCTTTTTGCTATTGTCACTTATTTCTAACAGATGTTAAAAATCATTGTAGCAAAGTTTTTCCTATTGATTTAAGTATCTAGCAAGATGCTTCATTTTTTTTTTTTTTTTAATTATGTCTGGGATAACTCTGGATTGTAAATTTTTTTTAAATAGTATGAATAACTATGAAATTTTTTTTTCAATATTAAGGAAAAATTCTAAACAATTATTTTTTAGTATAATTTTTACTGCTAGAAACAGTTTATAATGTATTAGAAAATTTCCTCTTAAACTTGAATTTTATTTATTATATTCTAAACCTTTTTAAAAAGTTACTGGAATTTTTTTCTTTGTAAATTATTTTTTATTAAAATTTCATAGGAGTCAAGGATTTATTTAGTTTTGTTTTATGAAGTAATACATTAACATATATATATATATATATATATATATATATATATATATATATATATATATAATAAGAGAAAAAAAGAAATCTACTTGTAAAGTAACTTTTAAAATACATAAGTTGAAACTAATAATGTGAAACTAAATTTTAACGGCTAGCTATCATTTCTTTTCTGTGGTCTAAAATTATATTAATACAATCAAAAGCAATTTTCCTAATTTATGGATATGTATATATATATATATAATTTTAAAATATCATATGGTTTTTAAGTTTTAATTTGTAGGATGAAGTAGATATTTTGCTTCAGTTTTATATAAAAATTTAGAAACTGATATACATATTTCAAAATTATCTTGTGATTCAGTAAAATTTCACTTTTTTATTTTCTGTATTTATGTGTATATATATGTATGTGTGCATAGGTTTAAAAATATTGTTTAAAAAACTACATAAATTATCAAAACTGTAAGTAATTTTTTAAAAGTCAGTGTTCTTAAAGAACTTCACTAAAAATTTAATCTCAAAGGAGCAAAAGTTTTTATTTAATGATTAACATTTGGCTATCATAATAAAAATTTTTACTTTCCCAGGTTCTAGGAATGGTACCATGGTTATTTATATTAGTTATGTGATATTAATAATTCCCATCTAAAAAATTTTTAAAAGTGAATATGTTTAAGTGTTTTCTTTTGAAACCAATTCTTAAGGGCATTGTTTGAGTTTTTTATCAATTGAAAGATATGTTGATTGCAGTAAAGGTCTATTTACCATTTAAAATTTCATGCTTTTGATATATTTAAGAATATTTTGATGGTTATTTTGGATTCTCATATTTTTTATTATTAAAAACAAAACTTTAAAAAACTTTCTTATAACTATAAAAAATAATACTAAACATATTATTTAAAAATTAATATATAAATTAATAAATAAAAAATAACTTTTGCATACAATGAAAGAATTATACAAAAAAAAATTCAGAATAAAAATCTTCAGTAAATGAAAAAAAAAAAAAATTTAGCATTTAAATTAATACAAAAAATACAAATTTGAATTTTCTGTAGTTGTATGTTAATCAAATTGAACTATTCTATTTATAACCCTGCATAGTTTCCAACTTTTACTGACTGCTCGTAAATATATAAAAATTATTTTTAATTAGAAATTTTTTTTCAAAAGGAACAAAAAATTAACAAAATAATAAAAAAAAAAAAAATACAAATAAAAAAAATTAAAAATATTAATATATCATATCAAAAATAAAAAACACACTTTTAATCAGATTTTGGAATATTGAAAAAAAAATCCTGTGGCCTGATAACTTTTTTAAATGTTTTCAATATTAGGTCTTATATGTCAGATTTCATTGAAATATTCATGGATGATGAAAGATCAAGCTCGAAGAAAACTAATAAAATTTATTGTTAGTTTTAAACTGTATTTGAACAGAAATCCAAAATTCGCTAAACATTGACCGACTTAACCGTTTCCGTTTTTCACTGATTTTCAAGTTTGGAACGTTTCTCTTCTACTGTTCACTGGTTAAGATCGTCTGATCCAAAACATGTTTGTTTTGATTGTAGTTTAATATATTGAAAAGGGAATTTGTTTTTATGCTCAATTTTACCACATTCTTTTTTACAAAAGAATTATCGTATACTTGACAATTTTTCATAAAAATTTACGGTTTTTAGTTAAATTTTAGACTGAGAATATTTACGGTTGGTACCATAAAAATGAAATCAAAAATAATATAATTAAAAACACCTTCAGTAAGATTTGAAAATTTAAAAATATATTTAATTTCAGCAGAAGTTGTATGACTAGGTTTAATATGAAAGATATAAAAATTTCTGTATGAGCTTGATAAAATTAAGTAAAAATAAAACTCGTTTGATATGATATTGGAGTTTTTTAAATGACATTTTGGAATATTGAAACAAACGTCAATATCTTTAAAAGAGATAAAGCTTAATAAATCATAGTTTGATAATTTTAATACTTTGTTTATTGATTTTACTAAATATTAAGTTTGAAACTCAAGTTAACTTTGTACTTTTATAGAATTAAATTTAATTAAAAAAATAGCTAATGTATTTTATTATATATAACAAATGCGTGAAGATTTTATTAATTACAATTATCTTTTATTTAGAATTTTTCAAAGGGAAGGGAAATTAGTAATTTTTTTTATTTCAGTTTATTTTGCTGCTAAACATCATCCAATCAACCTGCCGATATTTCGCGAAATTGTTAACTGTTGCCAGTGTATAAAAGTTGGCAAGTGTGACCCTGTTCAAACATTTCGTATTTGTCTTTCCCGTTAGAAAGATAAGATCGACAAAACATCCTGCCTTAACTGATAAGGCATGGAATGTTGACCATGAAGTGTGCTACCTTAAAATAAAAATCCTACTGAATAAGCCACATGCTTAGAACTACTTCCATGAAAATTAATAGAAATATGCATTTATAGAATTAAGTTTTATAGAGTGTTCATATTTTTCGTGAAACGATATTGCTAAGATTATAAGAATCTTATTTTCCAGTATGTTCAATCTGTTAGTTCTTTTGCTATACTACCGCATTAAATCTTGATTTTCAAGATAACAAAGCATTTTTTAAACAGGAGCCGTGGTTGTTCAATCGGCAAAGACGTCGTTGTCAGACTAGGGTTTCGGAATCGAGGCTGTAGAAAATACTTGCCGTGTTAATTAATGGCAACTGAGGTACGTGTAAAGACCCCTCCACACTATGATTCACTGCAATCCAGTACCACTGTGTGGAGGCTTATCGAGGTGGACGTAGCAGATGATAAAAAGACTTTGGCGAAGGATGGCTTCGGAAGCAATTTTTCTCCGAACATTAGACGCCAAGTGCGCCTAGATTCTATGGATGCATTCTCTCATTTAGTGGCACAGTGTGTGGTGGCATCCCGTGAACCATCGTCCAAGGTCGCCATCAGCGCCTGTACTGCAGTGGTGAACAATTGGCCTTAGTATAGAAGAGGCATAATAGTGTTGTGGTCGCATCTAAATGTGGTACATCTAAATGTTGCATCCCAAACCTGGGGGTCTTCTGCTTGACCCCTGCTTCTAAATCAGGAGGACCCACTTTGTGTTGTCCTCGGCAATATTGTTGGCCCCCTATAGAATGCTCCCATAATAAAATGTTAATAATTATCTGTGGCTTGGTGCTGTAAAAGCAAATGAAATAATAATAATAATTTCCAACGGAGTATTTACAATAAAATAATAGTGAATCATACAAAATGTATTGTAAGTGGCAAAAGATGTAATGATAATAACATCGTTTTATGAAAGTCTTTTATTCAGAGAAAATATAAAAACAATTAACATAAGTATATGTTTTATATTTTTCTTTTAGTACGACACATCATGAAATTAGTTTTTATGTTCAACGTACCCTCTCATAGTTAATAGTAATCATTGAAGGTCCACATGAACACCTTTGGGAACTACGTGATATAAAGCTACTGACGTTCATTTTTTAATGTTTCTGAACGTGAGTAAATCTTTTTCTTGAACATGAACACATGCTAATTATTGGTTACGAAAAAATAGCATTCATTGAAACTAAGTCTTATAGTTAATATAAAACCGGGTATTATATTCCGGGGAAACACGATTGCTCATTTGTGGAAGGATGTGCATTAACATTAAAACGCCCGGATCCTTGCTACTTTCTACTGCCATATGCATATATATTATATATGTGTGTAGGGTGTATACATATACATACGTATATCATAGGGCCGGTTCTAGGCTGTTAGCATTCTGCGTGCAAGGTGGTATTGGCCGCTTCCTATTCATGCCTATACCTAGTAGATATATTGTTCGCCGCCTGCGTGCATGCATGCATGCACTGCACACATACTAACCCCGGCTCTGTATGTACATTCATGCATACACACATAAATATGGATATTCATTTTTATTTTCTAGCACAGATTATTAGAAACTAATAAATTGTTAATATATACTTTATTAGAACTTAGAGCACTATATATATTTGTCGTGTGTCTATGTATATATATACTCATTTATAAATTTATATATATATATATATATATATATATATATATATATATATATATATATATATATATATATATATATATTGCCGCATAAAGAAACTTTGCCAACGAGCTCAGTGGCCGAATGGTCAGAGCACGAGATCCAGACCCAAAGTTTGTGGGTTCGGTGCTCGCCATGGCGGTTGATCCAAAGTATGGATTTTTAATTTTAAAATGTTATTTATTGTTGCCTTATGTTCTCTAACATTCTAGATCTTTCTTTATTATGTAAATTAGTTATTTCTCGAATATTCTGTTTGGGTATAAAAGCTGATACCCACTAGTTGTAAGGAACTTCTCGATTTTGTAAAGTTGCGTGTTGCTACTTTGCTTCAATAAATTTGTCTGTTAGGCTAAACGGATTCGAAATTTCGTGACAATATATATATATATATATATATATATATATATATATATATATATGTATATATATATATATACACATACATACATACATACATACACGTATATACACATAATCACACACATACTTATATATAAGAGAGATGAGTGCATGTTTTTAAAACAATATACATTGCTTGGAGTCCAAAAGACTCCAACGAGCGTTGTAGTGTTAAAATTATCTCGTTACTTACATATGTGTTTTTACTGATTAGAAAATATCAATATTAACAGTTATCTCTCGCATTCCCGTACAGAATAAGCTTGTTCAAATATAGTCATTTTCAATTAATTTATATAAAATTCCATAGCAATCAAAGTGCCAATTTAACATCGTCTTTTGTCACTCCTAGCAAAGTGCTGCCCGTGACATGTGCTACCTTTGTTACCTACTGGTTCTCTCTGTATCATGCCATGAAAACTGCAAATAACCTCTTTTTATTATCTTATTTTCGAGTTGGGGGGGGGGGGAGATAGAATTAGCTGTTGTAATTCCTTGTTATCTCAGGATGCTTTTATCTGTCTCTTTTCCGTTCTACGTCTCAAACTGACCCCAATCTTTAGCCAAAGCTCCTGTTTACTGCTTCGCAGGTGAATAAATACATATTTTGTTTTCTCTCTTCTGAGGCAACTTCCACGTTTGAGATTAATTAGCTAACCTATTTTATACCACCAAAGCCACAGTTTAACTAGTTCGTTTCTACAGTCTTCAGTGTAGACGACCACTTTGGAAAGCAACGTTTTTAAGTAATGTTTTACGAGAATTTTTTTTAAAAATTATTGTAAAATAAGGCTATATTTGAACTTGAAAAACTGACCCCGGTTGTCTTATCAACCATACCCCTATTTAATTTAGTCAGCTATAAGTATGCTTCATCGAAAATAAATCGTTATAACGTTTATATCAGCGTACCCAGGGGAGGTGGGTGAAAGGGACATATTTACACCCGAATATTTTTTCTCGCAACTGAAAAAAATAAGAGGGGAAAGAAATTTTAAATGTTGTCTTCCTTTTTATAAGTTTAGAAATACCATAATACTACAATGAGAACGTCATCTTGAAATATTTTGTATTGTGATAAATGTAGAATTTATTTTTGACAATTAAAAATTTAACACAGTAATCACATTTTTAACTCAATCAAAATTAGTAGACCCCAACTTCAGGCGAACACTTTTTTCGAAAACATAAGTATTCAGGAACAGCAAAGTTGTTTTTGGAAGCTGCTTTCCTAACAATTTAACACATTTTAATCTTTTTAGTACTAACTTTTTACCCTGGTTAGTTGTTTTTTAATTTTTGCACTCCCTACCTATGGTGCCTTGAATCCAATTTACCCGCCGCCAAACGGCGGTTTTTAGACTTTTTTTTATCTTCATAGGGAATGGGGCCAGGGTAGCTACTGTCCCCTATCCTGGCCCCAATCCCTATGAATATATAAAAAAGTCTATTGCTTTGGTGATCATGGACCGCTGGAAAGCCGACTGGAAACGGGGAACAAACTTCATTCTATTATGCCAACTATTACATTCTGTCCATCACTATCTAATCGCAAATTAGATGTTATATTATCTCGTCTTCGTATCGGTCATAGTAGACTAACCCATAAACATTTACTACTGTCTGAGCCTACTCCAAAATGTTCCTTTTGTCATACTCATCTCACTGTTCATCATATTTTAACTTCATGTTCTGTTTTAAAACGTTTTTATTATGTATATTTTAAAACTTATCATCCTAGTTTGAATGAACTTTTAGGCAAAACTCCTCATCCCGAACTCTTTGAATTTCTCATCTGCATTAATTTTTTAAACCTCATTTAATGCTTTAAAATGTTTTAATGTAAATATTTACCTTCATCGTTTTCTCTTGAATTTTTTCTTAAATTTTGACTAGTAATTTCTCTTACTTTTAGATTGAATAACTTTGTTTTATTATGTGCTCTTTTTTGCGCAGCATATCCTCATTTGTATCTTGTGCCAGTAAACACCAACCAACTAGCCAGCCAACCAAACGGCGGTCAAATGGTTAGGAAGATGATCTTCAGTACTGGAGTTCGTAGGTTCGAATTTCACTGTGGCATCGTCTGTGGCTGTGTGTTCGTAGACGTTCGGAATTAACTTTAAGCAGTAGGTCTCGGTCTCGTTAGCCCTGGTGTAGTAAAACACCACACTGTAGCCCTCCAAATTAAACCAAATCAAACCATCCTGTTAAATGGATGCGCTACATTTCCTGCCATTCTCGCACATGCGTCTTGATTTCTGGAAGCGCCAAGTTTTGGCGAACTAAAATTAAAATATACTCCTGTTCCTAATCTCATGGGAGTTCCTTTTATTCTTACAGTTCAGTGAAATGCTGCGTTGGTTGTATAGGAATGACTTTGTAATACGTTTTAGTTACAGTACTGTTAAGAAAAAAATTATTGAATTCTATTTATTACGACGTGCTATTTATTGCAATATGAGTTTCCTCCACGTAAGCAAAGGAAGCACCGTTCATGGGAGCTTCCACCCATCGTTCTCTGCTCTGCGAAATAGACTGTTATGAGGATATCTCGAACTTGTGAGCGTACTGTCGCGGATCGTTTTAAGTAACCCTTTAGATTGTTTTCATATGCAATCAAAACTGAATAAAATACTGCCCTAACTCACTCACTAATTTTTAAGCTGTTAGTTTACAGGTGATACATTAAATGTTTTTATATTAAATCAGGGCATGGAATTTCAATGGTAATGATACTAACCAGATTAAAGTTTTTGCTTGGTATTATTTTACATTCATGAAAAATATGAACAATTAACAGAGGTAATATAACGAACTTTTTGAAGGTAAATATATAACGGGTAGCAAGGTACTGGGCGTTCTAATGCTAAAGAACTTGAACATGTACTTGCGATATAGAGAATCAAGACAAACATAAATAAAACAGCATGTTGTGGCTTGTGATGTTCATAGTCTAACAGGAATAATGTATCCATGACGCCTTGCTCGAGAATTTTGAACATCATCGGGAAGGGGGTACACCGATTCCGTACCCCTCTTCGACTTGCCAGCCTACCAGTGAGAGGACATTCAGACCCATTGCTTTTACCTTTGTTCTGTAGGTCAGGGAGATGTTTAGTGTGCCTGCTCGGTTCGAACCAGGCACCGCTGGGTTTTTAGCGTGAGCCCTTATTCTATTGTGTTTATTATGTAGAAAAAAAAATCATTGACTAATGTTTTTGTCGATGCACAAATAACTTTCATTTTAGTGAATACTGACGAAATTTCTTTTTCTTCATCAAGAAAACGAGCTCTGGCCTAACTGAGAATTTCTCTTCAGGATGCCTGCCACTTACGACCGACCTCCAGTTTTTCACTTTCAGAAGTTTTAGATCTTTCCTCTAGAAAGTTGATCCATCTAAGGCAGCGTCTTCCTCCTAATCTTTTTCCCTATGAAATTAGCCAAAAAAAATTTCTTGCATTTTAGCTAGATGTCAAGTCTCTTTAATTCTTTTGAGTTGTAGCGAAATCAACGACATCAAATTCTCATTACATTTAGTACAGTTCAAGATTGGACTGGTGGAATTTACAGCCTTCCTAAATTTTTCTGCCTTCATGGCATTTAATACATACCCTCCAGAAACGAGCCTGGTGGAACTAACATATAAATAAGATAGTATATTCGGTACCCTAGATTATCTAGTATTCAGCATACAGAACTAGAATCTGTACAAGCACCTCTGTCAAACAAGAAATTACAACATGCAAGGCAAAATAAACTTACCTCCATCTTCGAAAATGTGTATTTTCGTCCATTGTTGCGGTGGGGTTCTTTTCTTACCAGTTTTCTCATGGTCCAGTAAAATCTCCTTGCAAATCAAATGCAGGAAACTTTAATTAGGAATAAGAATTTACTACCATTTAGTATTGAAGAGAAGTAAAAGAAAATTACTTTGTACAATTGAAGAGGGATGGTGAGCGACATGGTCGTATGCTTACAGTTTATTCATTGGTTGACACTGTCCGTTGTGGTTAAATTACTTGCCATTTTCAGACACCCACTAAACATTTCCATTTACACCCAAAGAACATGCAGGATAGATCTTTGGGTCTGGATGCCTATTTGCTGGGAGTTTGGCAAGTGGTAGAAAGGTACGGAATCGGAGGCAAAAATCCCCTCTATTGACTATGATCAAAATTCTCCAGCGGGGCCTCATTAGCGCCTTGCAGCTCGTTTTACGTTATCTCAACTGTCTATCCAACATGTGTGACGCGAGTATTGAAGTGTTAAATGTGGACCTCAATGTTCCGATGAAAATCGACCCCTTAGTCCAGAGGCTCGCTCGCGAGCCGCATGTAGTTCTTTGCATAGGTGTTTGCGGCTCTTCAGACGTCTGCCTCTATGTAATCCGGCATGTTAGTAACTTTTTTCAATGTTAATCATTTTTAATTACCCTTTTTTGATAATTGATCCCCTTTGTCACATTTTTGATTCATACGGACCCTAAAATTCCCTTTTCCTAGAATACATCAGCCTGATTGGTTCTATGTCAGACTCTTAAAAAATTAGACATTACAACTGAACAATTTTTGGCATTTTTTAATGCAACAAATATATGTTGAGTCAGCATACTCAACGAACTTAAAGAATGGAGCTAAGCGGTCCATTTATATTGATTTAATTGAAGGTACTAATATTTACAAGTATTTACTCAGATTAATTAAAAGTTAATAGCAGAGGATAAATTGGGAGCTCGTCTCGAGACCTCGCGGCGTACGTCTTTACAGCAGCAGCTTCCTCGCTCGCTCCTTCGTCTGTGTGTATGATTTTCTTTAGTCTGTTAGGATGAGACTGCGCGTGTGGGAAATGAGTCACTTAACAAAGGATTGTTGGGAAATTCGGTTGATGCCTTGACATATGTAAGCAAACTAGTTCAATAGATTTGTAAAACAATTTTATTCATTATCTCTTACAATTAGTCATACTTAAGGTAGAGCGCCTTAGGAAAATATTGATTCCAGTAAGGCACCTTAAATCTAAAAAGTTTGAGAACTATTGGAATCGATAATTTTTGAACATCAATAAAATTTCTACATCTTTATATATATATATATATATATGTGTATATAAACGAAAAGATAGAGATATTTTTTATCACTTTTCTCCACTTCGTTTGTCACAGTGGAAACCTATCGAGAAGAGGGAGCTGCAGTCAACCATTGATATCAGAACCACCTTTGTCGTTGTTGTAAGAACGTCGTCAAAATTTGTTGTGGCTAACACCGCCCTATTTTCCATTTTCAACCCTTAAATGTCATACCCAATTTAGTCGTCTAAAATACTATAAGAATAATATTGAAATTCTAATAGAAATGTTGCTAATAAAATACATATTGAAGATATTATTAAACAATTTTCAATATGTAGATGGTACTTCTGCTTCTTATGAATATAGATTTATTCATTCGTTTGCTACACAGTTTTTTTTTTTTTTTTTTTTTTTTTTTTTTTTTTTTTTTTTTTTTGTGTGTGTGTGTGTGTGTGTGTGTGTGTGTGTGTGTGTGTGTGTGTGTGGAAATCTGGTATTTAAAGTTTAAAGTATTTTATTTGTTAAACTTATACCCTCGTCTGTTAACTAGTTAATTTGCTATTACTCCATTTTATTTATTTGAAGTTAATGTAAAACGCTTAGTAACCCGAAATTTCTAAATCGCGAAAGTCACTTTTCTGACACTATTTATCAGTTTTATTTATTTTTAAAGGCCTCTCATCACTTGCAAGCCTGTCTAATTACACCAATACTGTACATACGTATAAATAACTCTCTGATATATTCGATAACGTGTTTAATTCACAATTTGGCTCTTGAATTTCTGCACTCCCATTTCTTAGACCTAAGCACGCAAACAAAAGTTTTGGAAATTATATCTGTGTTTGCGTGTTTTCCCAGTGACTTTGATCGCATAACGAACTAGAATGATGAAACAGGGTTATGTGTGCTTGTTTGTCTGTCGTTGTGTACGCGATCACTCAAAAACACAACGATCTGGGTGGATGAAATTTGCCGTGTGGTTTTGACACAAAATCGTAGATTGACATCCCAGTTTGGACTAGATCGGTCGACCGGAAGAGGGAATTTAGAAATATTGGGTCAAAATCCAAGTTTAGAGGGGATTTTGGCGAATGTTTTTAAGTATTGCTTGAAAATATAATTTTAAACCATAGTCAGTGTATTTAGAATAGACCCGTCAATGATATCGACCCCCTCCCCCTTTTATTACTATGCATATCTGCCAATGAGATTATATAAGATTATACGTTAGATATGAGATTATATAAGATTATACGTTTACATGGGGGAAATCGTATGGTTTTTAGTTAATTCCGAATAGAAAAATATTATTTCTCGGAAAAACCGGAAAAAAAAATTCTGTTATTTGCAACGAGGGAAAGTTGAATATATATTAGCAATCTCCGTTCGCAATGCAGGAGATAATTTTCTCAGCACCACAAAAATATAGCTTTCTGTTGTTATCGCGTGGTTTGCGATGGAATGGAACTTTAAAACACAACATAATTCGAAGAGTTACGCTGAATAATCTATCACATGTAGAATGTGAGAGATTATTCAGCAGTGCACTCAAGAACTGAAATTAGAAGCTCCATCTCTAAAGTTTAGAAGATATATCAGCTAAAACTATGATGCATGAGCATTGTTTTAAACAGACTACTGACAAAGCACAAGGTAAATTCAACCATTTATAATTATTTAAAACTTGAAACAATGTTTTTTAATAGAACGATTATTCAGCAATGCTTTTCTAGACCCTGTTTTTATGTATTCAGATTTTTGTCATTTTTTTAATTTAAGTATTGACTATGATACAAAGTGGTTTAATTAGCTCATGTAGAAGCGTAATCACATAAGAGATAAGAATAAAAGGCGTATACAGTTCCTCATTTATCAAATACTTTCAACTTTGTCGAGAAAAAGAGGGGTTAACACTAAACATACCATAACCGGTCAAATGAACGGTAATGTATACGTAAGAAAGGCGATGGGTAATGAATGGAAAATTCTTATTCTTTATGTTTGTAATCAGGCCTCAACTTACAGAAAATGGGGGCCCAAGGCAAACCCATTCATCCGGGGTCTCCCTCACTCTGCTGTACACAGGTGGTGGCTACGGGGTGATTGTGGCCTCCACATGATAGTCAATTGTTCTCCACTTCCTGATGGTGACCTTTAACGATCGTTCACGAGTTGCATCCACACTCTGGGCCACTAAATGAGTCGAGCGCATTGATTCGTCCTTAGGGTCTACTGCGCACTTTAGTTGCGCATCTGGCTGCCTTTAAAGTTGAATCACCAATGAAGTTAGCAAAATAAGATTAGTTTAAAATAAACTAAAAAAATATGAAATAAGTAAAATTATAAAGTTACAAAAAAAAAAAAATAATAATAATCCTGGAAGGTAAAGCGCATATTAGAATGTTGTTAGTCCTTACCAGAGGAATTTTCCTGCCTAAAACAGAATGTTGCTGTTGCTTGTTCTACATTTTTTTTGCCAACACTTACATTTGTGAACAAGCTCTTTATACTGAATAAGTCAAAAACTAAAAGTAGAAATTGTCGATAGTTTAAAGTGCATTTTAGACATACGCATCATATTTTTAACTTTGAGATGACAGTTAATTTGGGGTTCGGGTGCTTGCCCCGTTTGCCCTGTCGGAAATCAGGCCCGGTTTGAATACATAAAAATTGACAACATACAATTTTGTTTGATTATAATAAAGTTTATTTCCTTACCATTATCCATATTTTACACATTCAATCAGGAGACAAAATCCGGTCATTTGACCGGCTATCGTAGAAATAAGTATGTATTAAGTTTTGGTATGTTTAGGTTAAGTATGTAATAATATAACTGCCTAAAAGTTTAAAAATTATACTGATTTTGCATATGATTTTCAAGCAGTTTTCTTTGATTAGGATTTGTTAACTGCATTATTTATTAACGCTTTCGTGGGCCATTTATTTTTCATACAGCATTTTCAAACTTTCAAAACAGAAGTGCTAATTCTATTCAATCCATCAAACAATAGATGACAGCACATAACTGAAGCGGAAATTAGTCTTTCCATCGTTATGATAGCAAGGCCAATGTATTATAATAGGTTTTGCCCTTCTCACAGGTATATTTTTTAAAAATTCTTGTAGTTGGGATGTAATCTTCCCAAGGCCCACAAAAGGGTTAAAACTACATGAAACTTGTGGATGTATTTTCAGCCAACGCTTTTAGTTTGCGCATTTAGTATGTGGAATTGTTAAATTTTCAAAGTTGGTATGTTTCAGATATAATCATGTATAAATATGTTTACAATTGAGGAATCATTTTCCTTTTAACCTAAATAACTCTGGTCCCCCAATATCTTCATGTCACTTTTATTATTTCATCGATACTTTCCTGTTGGTTAAATGCGATGTGATAGACTCTTGTAATCATTTGAGAGCAACAGCAATTAACGCAGTCTCACTATGTAGGTCATCCAGTATCCCTTTTTAGGTATTGCTTTCCCCCTTCAGACGGATGTGGCAGAGGTGGGGAATCTCCCAAGATCACAGCATTCAATATTTTGGTGATTTAATGTGAATAAGACATCGCTTTCCATTTTGCAATACATATTGAACGTTGCCGGTGTTTGTGCTTGGATGGTTATGGCTCGGAGTAAATAAAAGAAAACCCCCGCGTGCGGGAACGTTGACTTGAGCCATGTCTTGTACCCACTCAAGCGGCCACCTGCGAATTTGGCAGCCTTCCAAATGGTTCTTCGACACTCCCTCCCTCTTTTATTTTTTCTTTTTATTCCACCGTTTCCGAAAAGTTCATGTCTTGCCTTTCCTTCATCCAGAGACTGGTGTGTATCACGTTTTTGTTACTTAACGTTAATCCCGTGTAAGTACAAGGGATCATTTATGCACCTGTAACGCGAGTCTTATCTCCGCTGATTTACTTCGGGTGCGTTTTTAAGAGAATATTTATTCTCTTTTCTCCTGTGTCTATGCTGTAAATAAAAGGTACAGTTTTTTTCCTCCCGTGTAGTCATACATTCACATTTTACGTCCTGGCTCATATGTAATTTCTAAGTTAAGATATTCAGGGCCATGTAAAATCATTTGAGGGCCCTAGATATTTTCTTCTTACTGAGCTCCCCGACCCCAACACTAACCTAAGCATAATTCTAGCTCCCAGAACCGGATACATTTTGGCAACCCCTTCCCCTTGAAAAACATTGTTATTTAATACATGAAACAAAGTAGATGACGTGACATGAGTTTTAACCGGATTACGGCGGCACATCACCTTTAAGCACTTTAAAAACTTTAAATGGAAGATTTTCTTGTGTTATTTTTCACCGTACCTTATCTTTTTTAAGGTGACTTTCAAATTGGCTAAAATCGACCGAAAATTCGAATTTTCTATTTTAGTGAATAGTGAAAGAATATATCATTAGGAATACGGAGCAAAAAGAATTTTTTCATTCCCATCATTTTATCATTACTTATGGGTATAATAAGCCTATCATTACTTATAGGTATAGCAATAATAACTTCAAATGCTGTTTACTCAGAAGTAAATTTTTCATGTATTACAAATGTTTAAAGTACTCCAGACGCATTGAAAATATATCATTGTCTCTGAAATTTCAGTATTATTTACTTTAGAGTTTATAAAATAAAGTCTAGTTGGAACTGGTATGTTTTGAAGCATATAATATGTTAGTTATGCATTTTAATTAACCGCTATAGCTGTTTATTCTGCAAAATATGGGTATCATCATCATAATTATTTTTTTTCTTTATATTTTCTATGAATGTTTATGGAAACAACTACATTTTTTTGTAGAGTCTATAAGGTGTACTTAAAATTTGTTTTATAATATTTAATGCAAAATTGATGCGCCTGGAGTATTTCACTTAAGCTAATTATGAAACAATGAATAATTAATAATTCAAAAACTAATTAATATTTTGCCTTCAAATTTTTAAAATATTTATATATCAATAATACTAATAACATAGTCAATCAAGAAAATTCATTTAAAAGAAAAAAAGTTTGCTCTAAAGGATCATTGTCGCCTTAAATTATCGTAAATACATAGGATTTTCAGCATTTGTTCCAGGGGTGATTCTAATCCGAAAATTTCCGAATTTTCCGAACATTTGTGAGTTTGTTCCGAAAATTATAAAAAAACAATTTTTTCCCCGGAAAAGTTGTTTCTGAAAATTAAAAAAAAGTTTTTTTTAAACCATCTTCCGGTTTAAATAAAAAATATATAAATGAATTTTGAAGATAATCAGACAATTTTATATCTTTACTCACCTTTTTTTCTTTTTTGACGCGCCCACAAATCTTTTTTCACCGTTGAACAGCAATAATATGTTATGTGATTTTCTTTTTTAAAGCAATATGTTAAACACACACATTGATATATGTGTGTTTGTATTATTTTATACAGAACACTTATATGTGCAACTCTATAATAAGGTGATATCTGTTAGAACATATTAATATATTGATATTTGGTAAACGATAAATCACATTATTAAAATTCAGATATTCAGCTCTAATTTTGTTATCCAGAAGTTAACCCTTTAATGCATAGTGTATTTTAAAAAGGCCGACCAAAAAAATCCATTTTTATTTAATTGTAAAAAACACAATTTAGAACGTTGAATTTAGAAATATATATATATATATATATATATATATATATATATATATATATTATACTTGAATAAGTAAGTGTTATAGCGTACAATCCCATGTAAATGATATATATCAATAAAACGATTTTTTTCCTTTCGCATTATTTTCAATTCTTGATTGCATTCGAGTGTGAAAAATTATAGCAACATAAAGTACAACGCCGCTAATAATCTTTCTATAGATGAAGAGTTGGCACAGCAGATCATTAGATGTTTTGTAAAATCAACAAATTTTTTGTTTAATGCCTTTAGCATTCTTCATTGCTTCCCACTAGATATCAGGTCCAAGTATATTTTATGTTTTATGCTGCAACTGGATTACATTTTTACAATTGCATGTGCATAGTTCATTTCCAACATTCAAACATTCTTATTATACTGTATAAGCATGTAAAATCTCATGAACTTGTTAGTGTAATATTTTGTTTAACTTCACTACTATTTTAATTGCTTATTAAAAATCACTTCTAAGTACAAATGATATTGTATAATAAAATTAAAACCATTTAAAACTATTTTTAACAATTCTGACCATTTTTGACCAGTTTTGGACGGTTAAAAACCACTTTTTTCCAGTGTCCTGGTCAATATCAGTTTTCACCGGTCAAAATTACAACCCTGCAATATTGGAATGCCCGACCCGAGTTCGGGCAAAAGAAAAAATGGTATTTCAATTTCGTGAAGCCATCAATTGGTTCGTACAATGCATAAAATTTAATTTGCCATTTTACCAATAGATAGTGATACTTTCCCCTGCTGCAGTTTGTCGCCATTTATCGTTATTTCTCGGAAACTGTGAAGGATTTGTGAAATTCAAAGGAATCTGAGGGACATTCTTTCATGACAGTTGATAGAGATAGTATTGTACATTTAAATATTGTAATAATTTGTACATTTGAAATCTCGGAATAGGTTCAGAAATTCCTTTTATTGTAAAAGATTTGTATGAATAGTTCTGAATAATAACTAAAATAAGTATCATTAATAAGTGTAAATAAAATAATATAAAAAGTTGTAATAAGAAAATTATTATTTAGGATAGGTTTTACTTTAACACTAAACATACGAGCGCTTAATAAATTACACACCTATTTATTGTATTCACTTAATGCATACCTATTTCTTTTATTTCTATTTTAATTCATTACCCACCGCATATTTTACATATACATTATCGGCATTTGACCGGTTATGTTATGTTGAGTGTTAATATTAAGTAAAAAATTGGTAATACATTATAAAGAGTATTTAATTTTTTTAAAATTTAAATAAAAAGATCCGATTAAATTAAAAAAAAGATAATTTTTTTAAATAAAAATCAGGATGTCTTTGAACTCTACACTAAAGGTAGATTTAAAAAAAAAGTTTGGAGAAATTTTAAAGAAAGTACTTTTATTTTTCAATTCTTCAAACCGATTTCTTTTAGACCACCCTTACGCCAGCGGGAAAGGCCCACACGATTTTATTTCAGAGGACGTTGCCCTTCTCATTAAATCTTTTGATGAGTGGAAAAAGAAAAAAAAACTAGCAGAAGTATAAGGAAAGGAGAGAAACAGGCAACTTGCGAAATAATGGCTAGTGTGAGTTACGATTTGTGGTAAAGTCCTTCCAAATAAATAGTTTTTAGTTCTAAGAAAGCCAAATAGCGTGTTATTATTATTATAAACTGAACTATGAAATTTTCATTTTTTTTCTTAATTTGTGAAAATTCATCTGCTTCTACAGTATATTGTTTTAATGGTATGATCTTTCAAGAATGGTAGTAGAATCTGTCTCGAGTCCTTGTTAAGACATGGATATTCATATACCGCCATTAAAGTCCTTCCAAGAATAGAATTTTAAGATGCAAGAAAGCCATATAACGATTTTTTTTTTAAGCTAAACTTTGAAACCTTTATTTTTTATCTGTAAAATTTGATCTGCCTCTACAGCATATTGGTAAGTGCTGTTACCTTTCAAGTGGGCGTATTTCCGAATCCTTGTTAAGGCTCGGATATTCATGTGCTGTTCCACCATTAAATTCCTTCCAAGTATAGAATTTTAAGATACAAGAAAAACATAAAACGTGTTTTTTTAACCCTTTGTCTGTGGAATATATTGGAGAAAAAACTGTCAAAAATGGATTTTTTTTTCTTTTTAATTTTTTTCGTTATTGTTATCAAAATGTTAAAAGTAAATATTTTTGGAAAAAAAATTAAACGAAATAACTATTTTTTTTTTTAAATATTTTTAATATTTTTACATATATGGGAAATATTAATGAATTGCAGTCATTTTTGCTCAAATTTCGGCAAAATAGATCAAATGGCTTAATTTTCTGGATAAATATAATAAACTAATACAACAATATTATTATCTCTATCAACTGTCATGAATTCCATGTCCCTCAGATTCCTTTGAATTTCGCAAATCTTTTACCAGTATCCGAGAAATGGCACAAAACTGCCGAACTTTTTTGGGGAAAATATATCTATTGAGAAAATGGCAAATAAAATATACATTGGGCTAACTGATTTGGGGCTCCACGGAATTGAAATACCGTTAATTCTTTTGCCCGAACTCTGGTCGAGCATTTCAAAATGGACGCATTTGCGTTGCCCGAACGTTCGGAGTTCGTGCGTCACAGAGAAGGGGTTAATAGATAAACTTTGAAATTTTCATGTTATTTTTATTTGTTAAATTTGATCTGTCTGTGTAGCATAATGCTGTAATCTTTCAAGAAGTGGGCTTATTTCCTAATTCTTGTCAAGTGTGAATATTCATACACTGACCCGTCATTAAAAAAAGCAATGTTGATCGCTCATACGTAGAACCCATCTTCAACACAGAACAACGATTTTCAAACTTTTATTCATCGCATCATGCATCTAGCTTAAATTATTAAAATATGATTGAGTTTCGTGATTTCTTTATTCATTTTGGACCAATTTGAATTTTGAAAACGGACAGTCACCACCTGTGTTAGTAAACTTCATGGATAAAAATATTACGGTTCTACGGTCTTCAGTTTTGCTACACGGGATCCGGGACCTCTCTATTAGCTTAAATAGCTACTAGCCTTGTCAAGGGTGATTCTGATTCGAAAATTTGTGTGACTCTGTTCCGAAAGTTATAAAAAACAATTTTTCCCCTAAAATTTGAAAAGAATTTTCGGAAAAATCTGTTTCTGAAAATTGATAAAAAGCTTTTTAAAACCATCTTCAGCTTCAAATATATATATATATATATATATATATATATATATATATATATATATATATATATATATATATAAATAAATAAATGAATTTTGAAGATAATTAGAAAGTTTTATATCTTTTCTCACCCACTTTTCTTTTTTGACGCGTTCACAAATCTTTTTTCTACCGAAGAACTGTAATAATATGTTATGTGATTTTCTTTTTTTTTTAAAGCAAAATGTTAAAACTTAAATTTATGTACTCATATTCAGAAATTGAATTTTTGTTTTCTAGATAACCAACACACATTGATATATGTGTGTGTATTATTTTATACTGAACACACTTATATTTGCAACTCTATAATAAGGTGATATATATCGTGTTCCAGTGTTGAATGGGAAACAGTCTTTCTTGATAATAATAAGTTTATTAAATCATCGTTTCATTTAAGCAAAACTTGAGCCATTTTCATTTATTCGTCGAAGACACGCGTAGAGTGTGTTCACAGTTCCATGTCCACGCGCTAACTGCCTCTTATCTGTCTGCAAACTCATCAAACTCTTCCAAAATGCTTCTGTCTGACCGGATTGTCCTAAAAGCTTACGCGAGCGTGGGTCTTTTTAATTTATTTTATTATTATAAAAGAGTTCCCTGTTTAAAATCGTTTATAACTCGCTTAATTTCCAACTACCCCTTTTTGAGACTTGACACACACACACACACACATATAACATATTAATATATTGATATTTGGTAAACAATAAATCACAATATTAAAATTCAGATATCATCCAACTCTACTTTTGACATCTAAAAATTAGCCTTAATATAGTTTTTATTTTAAATTAAGAGCGTATAATTTTTCAGAAAATTTTGTAGGATGTTGAGAAAATTTTTTTCTTACTTAGATTCACCCATGAATCTTGTGCAAGTAATTTACGGAAACAATCGCTCATCCAATCATCCAAACTACAAGGAAACTATCTGTGATTTTAAAGATTGCCCATCACCTGTTTTATGCTGTCCAATATTCTACAGAATTCATTCAATACAGAACGGTCATTCTCAACAGACTGACTGTTCTATTCACGTATTCTGTGGTGACAGGGTTCTGTGGTCGCATCCTCCCCTCATTTATGCTTTAGTTTTTTGCGCTTTGGAGCTCCTAGTGCAATCTAGATGCACTCTCATTAGCTTATCTTTCTCTTCTTTTTAATGCCTGAAACAGGGTTGGAAATTTCCCAGCTGAGAATAATGATAGAAAGTTGTTCTCCCACAACTCGAATAACCCCGTTTTCATAACTTGTAGCTGTGAATTCCCAGTTAAGGGTGCAGTGGAGTTTTCAAAGCTTTTTTTTTTTTTTTTTTTTTTTTTTTTTTTTTTTTTTTTTTTTTTTTTTAAATAATAATAATCGGAGATTCTTTTGGAATTTTTATATACTTCTTATTAAAATGCCCAATTTTTTAAATACATCCATGCAAAGATATATATATATATATATATATATATATATATATATATATATATATTGCTTAATACTCAAAACAATTATGAAAATTATCCAAAAATTATGTAGCGTTTTAAGCAATTTATTTAATGTTTGGATTTAGATTTGATTGTATATTTTGAAATATGAGAATTGAAGACGTTTGGGATGAAATTGGGAGGGGTAAAAAAATCGAAGACTTTAACTCCTTACCTGCGCAAATGTGCCCCTTGCCAAAGCAAATACGCCAATTTTGGAATATCCGACTTAAGTTCGGGCAAGAGAAAAAACGGTATTTCAATTCCGTGTAGCCCAAAATCGGTTCGTCCTAAGCATAATATTTGATTTGCCATTTTTCCACTAGATAGAGATATTTTCCCGATAAAAGTTCTACAATTTCGCTCCATTTGTCGGATACTCTAAAAGATTTGTGAAATTGAAAGGAATCTGAGAAATTCATGACAGTTGATATAGATGCTAATATTGTTGTATTAGTTTATTACATTTATCCAAGAAATTATTTCATTGGAATTATTGAGCTGTCATTTAAGCAAAAATGACTGTAATGCATTTCCATATATGTGAAAATATTGAAAATAGTTATTTCGTTTAAATTTTTTTTCAAAAATAATATATTTGTAACATTTTGCTGATAATAACAAAGATTAAAGAGAAATCCCCCCTCCCTTTGGCACGTTTTTCTCAAGTATATTCCACAGACAAGGGGTTAATAACACTAAAACGCAGATTTGAATTTCACTGCAGATTTCCATGTATAATAATATGAGTTTTGCATTGTTTTTGAACGGACTACATCAGTTTTGAATTATATTCTTAAACCCGTACAAAAGAAGTGTAAAGGGTGTATTACATGTCAACAACAAGTGTTGAAACAGCAGCAGATTCAGTTTAGAATTCCTTTTATCGTTGAAGAATACACGCTGATTTCTTGCCGTATCACAAATTAACTTGAACTAAAATGAGTAGGTTGAAAATGTTTTACTGTAACTCAAGAGATACTAAAAAAAGTAATCGTAAACTAACATGTAAACTTACAGGCGTTGATAACAATTGACTCAGTTTACTATTAATTTTCCTGGTGAAGAATTCATGGATTTATCCTGTTATGAAACCTTTCATCCGGTGAAAATGTTTTCGCTATCTCATGTGAAATCCGCGTATTCTTCATCGTTAAAGGGAATCGTAAGCTGAATCTGTTGCGTTTGCAAAATATACAGGTTGACTTATGAGCGAAGACATTTTAAGAACTTGAGTTGAACCACAGTAGCTCAGTCGTCAAAGGCAACGCTTTCGTAACTGGAGGATTGCGGATTCAGATTACGATCCAGCCTAAAATCCGCCGTGTTTGTTAAAGATGGCTGCGGCATGTAAAATATGTTTATGGTCACAATATCCTCCAAGTTCTCAAACAATACCTCTGGCGGCGACAGACCAAGTCTATGGGTTTTCTGCATGGTTCCTGCTCCAAAATTACGAGGACCACTTGAGCATAAGTCGTACTTTCACTCTAGCGGCGTTAAAAACTTAAAATGTCAGACTTAAGACGTTAACATAGACGTGATGAAAAAGCAGTTCAGGATTCAGTTTAGGAATTCTTTACCCGTTGACGAATACACGGATTTTTCGTGTGATAGCAAAATAATTTCAGCAGATTAAAAACCTTATCACAAAACAAAGCGAACTGAAACAAATAGGTTGAAAGTTTTTGTCCGTAAGACAAGAAACCTGCATCTTCACCTGTAAAAGATATCATAAATTAACACGTACACCTTGACGTGTGATAAGGCTTCAAAGTCTAAAAACTTCAGATGGTACTCTTGGCATGGAGTAATAAAGGTCGGAGAAATAATTTAATAAGGCTTGTATACTAACCCTGTACTTTCTCAAATGTTTATGAATGAAAGCAATTTACATTCACAAGCATAACGATATTAGCTCTATAACGAATGAGGCGAAAGAAAATGTGAAAGCTTTCTAAATGATTAGCATTGAACCGAACTAATACTTTTGTACGTTCTTATTCATCCGCTCCTTAACTGAGATATTTATCAAATGCTTAATCTATTATGTTACTATTTTCGTTATTAGAAAGGTTGGCGTCTGTAGATATAGTCTCTTTCTTTTGTTAAACTTCATGCTCTAGAAACTACTTAACTACAAATGTGCGTTTTGCAAACAAGGAATTGCTTCAAGACTTTTGACATCGTCTAATCTGCTGTGATTTTACAGATAATTATATGAAAAATTATTAAAAAGCGATATCTGCTCTTTATATTCCAATAACCTCTTACTACTTTTCTTTGTTGATTATTTATTCCCTTATATTCCTTTATAATTTATATTTGTTTCCGCATTAATTTGGGATCGAATTGTGAGTAATATTCTTTTGTTTGAATGAGGGAATTAAAGCAGTATTTAACTTTATTAATTCCCTTTGTATTATTGCTTCCTAGTAAGTTAGCTTGTGTTATTTGTTCACCGTTATTCAATGTTCATGAACTCTCGAATCCTTGATGTCGAAAACGTGCTTTCTCAACCTTCCAAACTGGACTTACCAGCTCTGTTTTGATGATGGATTATTCCGAAGAAGTAATTCCTTTGTACCATTAACATATTGATTATCATCAGTTGACTATCGATTATCGACAACTTTTACATTTTTGTTAGATAGATATTTATTTTTGAGATCCATTAAGTCAATCAAATCGTAGTTTTTTCTTTTCTTAGAACACTGATTACTTAAAAATTATCTCAACATTATTTTCATAAAAGTATCTTAAATTAAATTTTGCCTTTCTTTTATATGTTGTTAGTATAAAATTTTGTCGTAATATTGTCAAGGTTAGATTAATTTTTTTGCTTTTTAATTGTTCTATGTCATGTTAAGCTCAATATAATAAAAGTGTGATAAAAATATGCATTAGTTATGATGATTATTCTTTGAAGCTATGTAGACCTAGAAATAATTTTGTTTAAAAACTAGAACAGTTTAAAAAGGATGCTGTGGTTTTTTTATGCGAGAAGTTATTTGATTCAAACATCCCTTTCCTTTGTACGAAAAGTATTCATATATTAACTTGCGTCTCGTATTCTCAAACGGGCCTACTGATGCAGACGAAAATTGCAGTGCTGCCTCACCAGTGAAGAATAACTTAACTCAGCTTCTACTCTTTTTTTAATATATCCGTGTCACGTGACGGAACGAAATCCAGGACAGCAATTTTGCCATTTTTATGAAGACTTGTACCTTCTGAAAGCCGTTCCACTTAGCTGTTGTGTCTGTTCTTTGAGCACGGAACCTGATTTGGTAATTTCAACAAACCCGTTTAACGAATCTGTGGTCGAAGGTTTATGCAATCTTGAGATCTATAATTGTTGAAATTAAATTTTTGAAAGCGTCGTGGTTTTAGTCTTGTAAGATTCGACAACTTTTTATACATGTATTTCACATGTATTTGTCTCCGATATAAATCGTGTTTTATGTTTTTGCTTGGAAGATTACTTCATATAATTAGAAACGTTATACAGTGCTATTAATTTAAAGCTATATTTTATATCGGATAGTTTTGTATTTATCTATCATTATCATGAATATTAATTTATTTGTATTTAAAGTATTTTCCTTTATTTATTTATTTATTTATTTATTTATTTTTTTGAGAGGTTCTGTTACGAAATAAACTGCCTATAATTGTGTACTTAGTTAAAAAAAATTTATGCAGTTACGAATTGCAAAAATTGCAAATTTGATTCTATTCTAATGTTATGCAAAAATAATTTTGAAACTATTTTTTAAAATTAAAACAGTATATAACCGAATTCTTTTAATAAAAGAATGAGAAAGTATATTTTTTCATGTGTACCCTTATTTCGTATTTGCTTAACTGACGTCTCCGTCTATTTTATTTAAAGAGCGGTGGGATTGGTTTTATTGCCATTTTTGTAACACAATTCTCTTTAGTAAACTTTTAAAGTTAGACTAACTATATAAAGACTGCTGTAGTTAATCTAAGTAACTAGGTCCCTCTACACGTTTCTTTGAAATGATTTTGTGAGGAAATTGCAAGTCACTCGATTTTCTTCATTTTGTTTGGGTTTGAAGGTTTGGTTTGTGGTTAACCAGTGAGTGACTGATACATTGTTTATTTTTTTTACCAAGAATTGTGATGAATGTCGGCTTTTATGATATCGTTATCTCGGATTTCTACATTTATAAAATATGTCTCGAATTGTTGGAAATAATGAATGCATACAGAAAAATGAAAGCTTATTTGTCTGGTTCTGCACTTTTTTTTAAAGAAAGTTTTTACATTTTTATTTGGGGGTAGTGGTGGTTTAATCGACGAATAATTTTTTAAACATTGAAACCTTTGTCTTGCGCCTCATTAGCCTTCGTGAAATCAAAAGATAAATGAATAAATGAAAAATAGACCGTAGCAATCCTAACCTAACCAACAGCCTTTGTCTCGCCATTTTTAGTTAGAGTTAATCGGTGACTATAAAAATATGTAGCTCTAACAAATATAATTTAGTTTCAGTGTTTAGTCCCAGTGTCACCATTGTCTATTTAGACCCAGTCAGTGGTTTGAATTGTACTAATGTTAATTGGCAATTAAGAATATAATAAGTAAGATGACCATACATCCCCAAAAAAAATTTCCCAAAAATTCGGGGACAGTCTTAGGTTTCTTTTTGTCTCCGAAAATACTTTGACTACCTAAGGATGTGAAAAGTCTCCAGTCTATTGTAGATTTGTTTGTTCATTTCTTGTCATTCTATATGAACTGCAGTTTAATTTTGTTTACATTATTAATTTAGGCAAGAATTTTTTGACAACGGCGAATCAGTCGAAGGAGTTAGGGGATCTGGTGATATTAAAGTTGTTTTATCTACATTAAATATATTTTAAATGAAAAGAGTTTTTATTCGCAATGAACTTAATATTTAAGTAGCTTTTGTTTATATATTATTGATAAAAGTATAATAAATCAGCAATTTTCATCTTCATTATTTTATATTAAAGTTTGAGTAGATAATGGAGAAAAGATAAATTGGATTTTCTTTCACAATTAAAGAAAATTGAATATGCGAAGGGTTCAGTAAATGTTCCTGCTTTTACAATGTTGAAATAAAAAGCTATTCAAGTTCATTTTTTTTATTTATTTTGAGTCAGTAAAGTTTTAAAAAGTATGGATGTACATGTTGGTGTCTTATGTTTGCTAATGAATCCCCAAAAGCATCTTGTAGTGTCTCCAAGCTTTCCTCGTATTTTGGATACACAGATTAATTTGACCCCAAATCACTGTCTAGAAATATGGTCGCCTTAATAATGAGTCTGGTTCAATACATCATCTGTTGTCTCTAACCGACAGTATTGAAAACTAGGTAAATAACTTTAACTGTTGATTAATTCCCACTAGTTACGTGTTGCTATAGAGCAATTTGTCGCAACGTGACGAATTACTATAATGCCCTTACCATTTATTTTCAGGTTTAAAACAGCCAATAGACAAACAATAAACTGCTTTTCCGTTTGAAACTAAAGCCAGAATTGTCATAAATTGAGATTTGCCCTACTGCGTGAAATCGCCTTATTGGTTTATGAAAACAAGCTTTATCATATATTTAATTACATTTTTATTGCTTAAATATTTTTTTTTTTTATATAAAATACAAGCTTGCAGTTTTGGCTCATAGAAGTTAAACTAAAATGCCGAATATTACGCTGAAAGTCGAAAAACGAGATCAGAAGCAGGACTTCTTTGAAAATATTCTTAGTTTTGTATTAAGTACTTGTGTACGTATGCTCTGCTTGAAAGGGTTGGTTTGTTATTATCTTCAAATTAAATTATTCTCCTCCAAGCGTTAAATTTTAGTTTTCCACTAAAGGAAAGAATATAAAGGTAAAACAAAACAAAACAAAACCCACGGATAAATCAATTTAAAAAAGCATCATACATAGCGTATTTATCAGTTACTTGCTTTAAATAGTTTTTTCCGCTGTCTTGAATTAGACACTGCCAGTGAGTGGCACAAAAATACAGAATGCCTTGATGTAATTGTAATTGATTTTCTTTATTCTTGTAATAATACTCATATTCTTATTTTATTTCTTGATCCATGTCTGTTTATTTTTGGGGTGTGTCTGAACTTTGCTCAGGCGTTTCCATTTAGACAGTAGTAAGAATAGGATTATTTATTTATTTATTTTTAATACGAGTTCGGGGATGGTGAATTTTTATCGATTAGTGTGCCAGTTGAGACATCTACATTGAGAAACTGGGAGATAATTTGTCCATCTGCCTCCGTAACCCCGATTTCTCATCAGTTTTCAAAAGGGAATTAATCGCAATTGACCATGGCCTTGAAACTATTCTCCATGAAACCGATTTTGGGGAACTCTGGATCCGCCCTTTAACACCTCCACAACTGGATCACAACTGGAGACAAAACAAGAATTTCTATCCTCTTAAACTGAATCTTATTGCAGTCTCCCGACGTTCATTTTTAGTGGATCCCATTGCACGTCGACGTACTCGGCACAACGAGCGAGCGGATAACTTGGCCAAAGAGGGTTGCAGCTACTACAATTTTTCCTCTTCACCCTCACCTTTTTTAGAAATTAACCTTTGTCAAAAAAACCATTGTCAGCGCTGACCTGTCGAAGGGGTGGAGGGTGCCTCCTAGCCATTCCTGGTACACTGGCAAAGAGCCTGGCTCTTCGTTTACACTCAGTTGTGACAGAGCCTCTCGAACGGCAATTTGCAGACTGATAAATGGTCATACTAAAAGTCTCATTTTTCGAAGGCAGAAAGATCTTTGCAGTCTTCTCAAAATGTCAAGTTCAGCAAACTTCTGCAGAGCACATCCTGGAATTTTTGGGACTTTCCAGAGAGGACATATATTGGTCCTCCCTTCTTATCCTTGACTTCCTTAGGGTCAACGATCTGATAGATCTTGTCTGACTTCGTCAGATAGCTGGAGGATAAGCCATAGCAACAGTGTGCCAGTTAAACTACGGTTTATTATTTTCAGGTGGGCAGTGTGCGACTTGTTATATTTCCTTTAACACTAAGCATACTATAACCGGTCAAATGACCGGCAATGTATATGCAAAAAATGCGATTAGTAATGAATTAAAATAGAAATAAAAGAAATAGATATTATTAAGTGAATATAATAAATAAATAAATTAAATTAAAGAAATAAATATGCATTAAGTGTTGGTATGTTTAGTGTTATAAATCAACTTTAAACCCCGTAGAATCTACGTAAAATGCTTAGTTTTTTAAATTATTCTTTACTCTCATGTAATAATCGCTGCTCTAATATGTAGGTTTTAAGTGACATTTATTTAAAAGCTCAATTTTTGTAAGGTATAGGCGCCATTTATCTGGTCACTTTTTTAGACTTATATTTAGAAAATCAAATTGTCTGAATCAATAAAGAAAACAATAGCGTTTATCGGTGCTCTCATTATTTATTTATATCTAGAAACATCAGTTTTGTTGCATACCACCATCATATTACAATATAAAAATCCAAAACATAAACTATACTATAATTTGCATTTTAGCTCGGGGTTCTCTCTTTATAACTCATCCAACTCACGTACTTTCCCAAGAAAGCGTTAGTGTTCTCTGCAGGAACTTCTTCCACGAGGGAAGGGGACACTAGTTACCCGTCTGTCTTTACTAAATGACGCTCATGTTCGCTCTCGTTTCTACATCCGCCTCTAATGGCTGCTGGTCTTGGCAATATAATATATTTATGTTGTTTTCAGTGAATGTGGGGAATAAAAATAATTTAAAATAATTTAATATGTACTTGTCGAGTGCCATATGTTTGCCATCTCTGACCTAGATATACCTTAGAATATTGCTAATACAAATTTTTGTGCATTTGACTATTTTATCAGTTAAAAGAACAATAAAAAAATAGGCATTTTTTGAGTAGAATAAGTTTATATAATTTTATCTGTACTCCAAATTCTGAATTATGCTCTGAAGTTTAAAAAAAATAAATAAATAATAAGATTACGATTGCTGAATGGACTTGATATTGTGTGAGGTATATGTAAACTGAACGCACTGTTTTTAGATGATAAACTGTTACTCTATTCTAAATCCCCGAAGTGTGTTTTGAATACCGTTTTAGAACTGTTGTATAATTTTAACTCGTGTGTTTATTTTCCTCAATTAACAATGCTGACGAAGCACTCTGATTTGAGATTAGATATTGTCTTTCCGTTTTAAATCCATACAAAGTGTTTTTTGACAAAAAAATTTTTTTTTAGATCTTTTGTACAATTTCACTGTCGACGCGTTTTCCTCTAACGGTATTCTTAATGAGCCGAACGATGGCCGAATGGTCAGTACCTGATTTCGTGGGTTCGAATTCCACTGTGGCATAGTTATTAGTAACCGTTCGAAATTGGCTTTAAACAGTAGGTCCCGATCTCATTAGCCCTCATATTGCAAAAAAGTAGACCGTAGCGCTTCAAACTAAACTAAACTAACGAAAATATTGCTAGTAACTCTGTTATCATAAAATCTATTACCATTCTGATTATAAAAAAATATTTATTTATGTAATTTTCTATCGACATCATCTGTATTTCAAGTTATCACCGAGAGCTTAACGGTTACTAAGTTCAAACGATTGCTCCTTGAACGCACATAATAGCGTCCTGTTCATTGTTAGAAGGATATTTCGCAATTATTTGCGGAAATGTTTATACAGTGGGATATGAGTTTCGAAATGTGCCCCGTTCTTTATTTTTGTAGTTTCAATGCCACAAATTATTTTAATGATGTACCTGCCATTCGTTTCTGGATTGTTCAATTTAATCCGAGAATTGTTTATACTTATTTATTAGTTTTCTTTATCGCAGGAGCAATTGTTACTGAGTTAAATATGTGCATAGGGTCTGTAATACCAGCGATTTATCTTAAATTACCAAATAATCCGGTAAATGAATGAATAAATATATAACTAACGTTATATTATTATGAATAATATATTTAAATAATAGTAATTAATTAATGTAACCTATTTTATACTTGGATTTATAATTGTGGTTTAGTGTCAGGATATAAGACTTGTTACTAAAAATGTTAACCTTCATATTTTAACGCCCAACAGTGGCTGGAGAGAAGGGCGCTTCTCTTCGGTACCAGAGTTTGTGGGTTCGAATGCTACGGTGGGATGGATGTTCATAGCCGTTCAGAATCGTCTTTAAGCAGTAGGTCCAAGTCTCATTAACCCTCGTGTAGCAACACAGTAGACCGTAGTGCTTGAAATCAAACTAAACGTTTAGGTCCTGGAGTTTGTTTTGAATCCCGCGTTTAGGATAGATATTAGTAGTCATTCGAAATCGACTTTAAATAGTACGTAACAATCTCATAAGTTCTGGTGTAGCAAAAATGGTCGACTGTCGTTCTCCAAACAAAACTAAACAAGCAGTTATACCATAGAATGCCAGAAATTCAAACTGGGGTGAATGCTGTTTTGAACGAGGAAGAGATATAATTGTTCCGAGATCTCTTGTAGGACGAATAAGGCACTATTTTACACACACAAAGTAACACTGCACATACCGCAAATTTGTGTTATAGACACGTGAACGCTGCGGCGTTTCTTCAGAAAATTACGGTAGTGTTTTCATTTTCTTTTTGGATAATTTGGTAGGCATTACTCCACTTTTTTAATCGTTTAGTCCTGGTTACTCATTACTCAATAAAGAGGGATTTGAAACTGTTTTGTCAGATTACATTTGGTAATAATATTAATTAGTCAAAACATAATGCTCAGTGCTGCTATATGTTACTTGAACCAAATAAATGTATTTTTATATAAAGGAAATTTTTTTGGGCATCGATATTCTTTTGCTTAATTTCAGCAATTTCAGTTTCAGAGAAAATAGTCTTAATTAAATTACGATGTTTTTTTTTTTTTTTTTTGTAGTAGTTGTAGCATTATTCATGTATCACCATTTTCAGTGCCAGATAGACTTTTGTCTCACCAAGAGATTGCATGCATAAATAATGATTTTTTTCGGGTTGTAAATTTTACCATTTTAATGCGCCAAATATGGAATACGAGTTAGCAAGACTGGTTCTCAAAATTATCTTCTGATGATTTGTTTTCTTCCTGTAAAGTTCTCATTTATACATTCAGTTCTCACAGAATTGTCTTCTTGCTCTGCTGCACGTAATTTCACTTCCATTACTACCTGAAATCCTGTTTGATTTATTTGAACAAGTGTATTTTTTTTTCCTTTCCGTTTTTATTTTAGTTTAAGTTTACTGACTTGATTTTCGTCTGCTAGCGACCTTGATCAGATATGGCGGGCTTATGGCAGGAACGTTAATGAAAGGGAAACGTTATTGATCTGTATAAGATCTTGGAGAGCGCGTCCAGTAATATTCTATTTTGGATGATGATTACACGGTGAGACTTGTGGACACCCGTGGGAACTAAAGTGGGAATTAGTCACCAGCGTTTGTTTTCAAACGCATTGGAATAATAGTCACTTTTTTTTACGATTTAATCTTGTAAGTGATATTAAATATTTCTGTAAATGTTAAAATGGTTATTATCTGTAGTTTCTGAATTTGAAAGTGGTTTATTTTATGAGTTCAAGATCGAATTGAGGACTTACCAGTCTGTAGCAATCTAAAAATTTTATTCTTATATCGAGGCCACACAAGTTGTTTAGAAAACGGTTTTATTGTTGAAATACACAATACGTATTTCATTTTTTCCTATAACATAATTCTCTTAGTAAGCTTTAAATTTTTCTTTATTTATATTAGGTTTATATCCTATCTTATCAAAATAATAAATTTAATACAAAAAATCTAATTTGAACCTAAAAATATAATTAAAGTTGATCCACCTAATAGTTTTATATGTTTATTTTTTAATGCTACTTATTTCTAAACCAAAGTTTATTATTTTTTTAATATCCTTAAGCAACACATTTTTGTGATAATTTTGAAAATTTAATTCAATATTTAAGACAATTGAATTTTTCTCGTATATTTTAATTACTTAAAATTTTGGTCTCAAATTTTTGTTGCTATAGAGTATAAAAGCTTAAAATAAAGGGTTCTCTTTTATAATTTTTTAACACTTTGCTGACTAATGTTAGAAATAGAAGTTCTAAACATTTTGTTTTTCTCTTTGTGTTAAAAATATATTAATATTGTTTTGATGAAAATAAATTGTTTCCTCTTGTCTTCTATTAATATAATTTTGTTTTGTAATTTTTATAGGGTGAATTGCAGATTGATAGTGAAATTGTTTTCCAATTAGCTGCTTTGGTTATTCAAGCTACATATGGTGATTTTTTAGAGTGAGTAACTGTTAAATGAACAATTTAATATTTTGTTATTATTTAAATGGGGATATTGTCTTTAAGAAAATGGTTAAAAGTAAGTAAATATTAAATTTATACTGGAATCCCTCAGAAAGGATCTCCAATCCTCCCTAGACTAGCCGCCTGGATCAACATTTTTGTTTATGGATATGAAAAATAGGATACATGTATGCATACCTGCCAACTTTCGCAGATTATCTGTAAAATTTACGGATTTTAGTTTTTTTATGAATTTATGGGTAGACCTTTCTTTACTTTAGCAATTTGTAAAAATTTAAAAATCTTTATTTCAGTAGAAATTTACATAACTGCTATAAAGAGGCATTATACATTTTGTATGGTTCTAGCATTTACAAATATGGTATTGCCCATTGGATATTGTATTTTGGTTGCATATTTATGCCAGTAGTTAATTGTAAAAAGTTTTTCTATCAATGTATTTTTTACTTTTAATATAGAAAAATTGAAAAATTCTTTTAATTTCAATAAAAAATATACATAACTGATATTAAACGTATATAAATATATGTGGTAATAATTATATATTTTGCTTGGTTCTAGTATTTAGGAATATGACATTGTCTGGATATTGTGTTTTGGTTGTATATTTATGCCAGTAGTTAATTGTAAATGATTTGGAAAAATAAAGAACACAAATGAAAATAAGTTAATTTTGTTTATTAAAATCCTAATTAGTATGATAAAAAAAAGTATTAATAATGAGTATAAAAATCTCTATTTTTATCAAAAGTTAATTTTGTGTTTTTCTAGAATCAAATTTAATTGTGGGAAAAAAAAAAAACCCAATATTTTATTATGTGTAATGAATACATAAAAATTTTATCAATTACTATTTTTCTGAAATTGGAAAAATACAATTAACTTTTATTAATTGCATTTAATTTGGCACTAAACATCAACCAACTAGCTAATGATTCAACCAAAATGTTTTATTGATGACAATTCTTAAAGTTGACAGGTATGTGTATGTACAAAGTGGAAGGAGGTTGATACTCTGAATGGCATTAAAGTTAAAATTTAAGAGAAAAATGGCTTACAGAATAGTAAAACTAAGATTTTGTTCCAAGATAAAAACTACTAGATTGAAGAGCAAATTTAAAGAAAAATTACATAAATCCAATCGAACAGGGTAACAAAGTTAGTTGTAGATAGTAAATACAAATTTAAATACAATTTTTCCCTTTTCTTTCTCAGTAAAGAGAGGTACTGTTAACTCAGCAGAGTCTAGATCAGGGATGGTCAAACTTTTACGGCTGCAGGCCAAAAATCAAAAGAAAATAAGTTTGGCGGGCCAAGATAAATTTTTCTAAAATTTTAAAAACAATATACAAGTACCTAATGGTTTAAATACGTTAATGAGATGGATGAAATTGCGATTTCATTTTTAAAAGTTTCGTATACTGAGGTTCAAAGTGAGACATACTAATTTTAAGGAATGATGCTAAATGTTCCTCTGTCAGTCTACTTCTGAAATTATTCTTTCTAAGGTTCAAAGTTGAAAACACTTGTTCACATGTAAAAAGCAAATATACCGCTGATCTTCTGGACGTGAGATAGTAAATTTGGGATATAATATTTAAGCAAATTAGAATAGGAGATGGATATATAATGTATAAATATATATTTCTTTTAATTTGCCTCAGACCAGAAACTTAAAGTTCTATGCGTGGGCCAGAGTTGGTCCGTGGGCCATAGTTTGTCCATCCCTGGTCCAGATAGTAAATTATATGAAATGTGGTATTATATAATCAATTTTCACACTGAACTTTACCAGGGACCCACTAAATAAAATAATGTGGGTCTTGCTAGGGAAAAAAAGTAAAGAATAATAAATAATACACATATTTGCAGGTAAGAGAATATTTGATTTTCAATTATGTATATACAAATTACATTCAAATTTTGTTTCTTTTTTCTATTTGCATTAGAAAAAACCTCCTTGTCCTTGTACTTTTTTAAATTTGGCTCTTGTAATGAAATCATTGTTAAATTTTTAGTCTCTTTTCTGTTTTGATTATCTTCACACCAGAGAAGATTTTTTTTCTGGAAGTTTCACCAGAAAAGAAAACTTCTTTCCCTTTTCTTGGATTTTTGGGTAACAAGGATAAAAAAATTTCCCAAAGTTGCATCCTATAATTACAAATTTGCACCCTCTTCCGTTCTACTTAGTAAACGCAAACCCTAGTAAATAATGCACTTTTAATCTTTTGAAATTTTATAATGGATTTGAAATAAAATGTACTTTATCATAGAAAATTATATGAAATATAGTGTTGTTCTATAATAGTGTAACTTTAATTTTAAATAGTGTTGAAATTACAGGCACTTTATTATACTTATATATTTTATCAAAATGTATCCATTTGTTATTTTTCATGCAGCTAAAGTTATTACTATATTTCTGTTTCCTTTTTAGTGAGACAACATTTAAAATTCATTTGAAAAGGTTACCTGTTCTGCCAACCTCAACTCTTAAAGAATTTCCTTCAATATCTGTGTGGTAATTATTTTTATTATATTATTTCTTATGTTGTTAGTATAAAACATTAGTGCGATTAAACTTTATTTCTTTAAGTAGCTTAATGAAAGATATTTTGTTATTTATTATTTTTAAAATAGAAATATGCTTGTTTAAAAATCTAACATTTTTTTTATTAAGTTTTTATATTTTTTCATTTATTAGTTAAATTTGAAATTCAAGTGTTCATCAAATTCATTTTTTATCAGAATAAGGCATTAGAAAATGTTAAAGAATTTTTTTTGTATTTAATTTTAATAATAGAAAATGAATTAGAACACATTTAAAGCTCTTTTTAATCACTTTATTGGCTGCTGTTCCATCCTTTGGAAATATATAGCTGGGAATCATTTGGATTATGAAGTATTTTTATATTTTATCAGACCAACTATGTTTTTACAAATTTTAACATTTTCAAAAATAGCCCAGTCTCAAGAAACTATTTAATTGTTTAAATTTAATGTGTATATTAATTTGTTAAATATACTTCATTATTTTAAAAAGGTTTTGTTACCTTTCATTGCAAAAATTAAATGCTTTGGAGGGCAGAGGGTAGCATGGACAGTGAACTAAAAAGTGTTGTCTTTTATATATGACTCATTAAGAGGTGGGAGAACAGACTTTTTTATTTTGGACATTAATTGTACATTTAAAATATACATTAATATAATAGATATATAACTTTTATGAAAATATTGCTCTCCATATTTAATAATGCTATGTATGTTATATAACTTTTATATATTGTTAGATATTTAGAAATAATTGGCTTGATTAACAGAAACCTCAGTTAATCAAAGCTTATGTAATCAAGGTTCTCCTGTACTCTATTTGTGTGTGGTATATTAATTTTCAATCCCGATTAGGGAGCTTTTTTTTTGTACTCTAAATCTGTAAACAAATCATGAAAAGTAAAGATCACAAATACAAATTTTATTTTGCTTTATCTATGAAGTCTGTCTGTGACTGTTTTTTACAAGGTAAGTTTTAAAGTTATATTTGAAGTTACATGATAGTTTGAAGAAAATATACTGCAAATAGCAGTTAGTTGCTATACTTTATGTTAAGATTTATAGATATTTAAATTTAGTATGTGATTTTGTTGTATAGGGATTTGTGTTTTGCCATTTTTTTTATAAAATCTTTAAAGACTTTTGCATCTATGTTAGTTTTCTTTATTTTCTCTTATTCTATTATTCTAGTGAAGGCAAAGTTCTTGAACATTATAAGTCTCTAGCAGGACAAACAAGGGGTGAAGCAGTTGTAAAGTAAGTAAATTAAATTCTCATCTACTGTTTTTAAATTTTTGATAAAAAATAATGATGTTAGAAAATTACTGCTGTATAGTTTTTAGATTTTTATAATTTCTTTGTTTATAATTACCTTTGAAAATATGAAATATAGCAAAAACCTTTTAAGAATATTCTGTAAATAAACTAGATAATTGGAAGCATAGATCAGTATTACATACTATCCAACCTGATATGTTTTAGTAGTACATACTAAGAATTTTAATCTCAATTAAAGACTTTCTATATATTTCTACTTATTGTTTGTGCATTAACCTTCTATCATATGCACTTGACGATTTTCGGGAGTGTGTGCATCATATTTTTTTTTTCTTACAACAGATGGTATTTTATTATTTTTGATGCCAATATTAACAGAAGTGAATAATATTATTAATAAATTTAAGAATAGAAATTAACCTTATTGTTGCAAAATACAAATCATGTCACATTTGAAAGAAAATAAACTAATTTTTAATACTTATATTAGTCATGTAGAAAGTAATGGTGTATTTAATTATCAAAAATTTAAAGTTTAGTATTTAACAACCATATCTTAAAATCCAAGATACTTAAGTATTCGTTAAATGCTAGCAACAATCAGTACAAAAGAAAGTACACACACCTTGGTAAGAAAAATATGTAAGTTTAGTATTAATTACTTCTGAATTGAGCTGAACAATAGGCGGATGATTAGGGTGCTTGCCTTCAGAACAGAAGTTTGTGGGTTCGAATCCCACTGTGGCATGGATGTTTGCAGCCATTTGGAATTGACTTTAAGCTATAGGTCCCAGTCTCATTAGCCCTTGTGTTGCAAAAAAGTAGAATGTAGCACTTCAAACCAAACCAAACTTCTGTATTGAAATTTACTTCTGTAAAGCAAGTCAAGAAAATAAATGACTGGTTGCAAAAACTTACTTTGTTTTTAATGTTTTTATTTATATTTGAAAAAATAAGAGAAAATAATAGAATAGATATCTTTTTCATTCAAATCACTATCACTCTCAAATTCAAATGTTTTCTTCCTTTATTTTTTTTAATCATATAATTCTTGAAATGGGAAAAATCGTTTTGTGGTATATATATTTTGTTACTATGAAAACTAGCATAAAAATTATAAATTCAACTTTATACAAATTAAAATAATGTAAATCAATTAGTAACACAAAATTACAAAACAATTGAGAAAAAATATTTTCCAAATTTTCAACCACAACAATGCATGTTTTGTAAATTTTATGAACAAGTTACCATATAGTACAAATCCTGGTTAAAAATAGAATTTATCATGTGAATTCCTACTTGCTCATTCCATGATGTAAGAAAGGGTTGTAAGATGGAATAGAAATGACCTTCAGACCTTCCAGCAGCTGTGATATTGTGAAAAAAGTACATTAGCAACTAAATTTGTCATAAAATTTGCACATATGTACATTCTAGAAGGTTAATAATGTTTAATTTTATCTTTTTCACATAAATTTTAAAATTTATTATTAGATTTTAAGGCACAGGAATTAATACTTTCATTAAAAGAGAAAAAGACATGAATTTGTGAATATGCAATGAAGACATTTTATGTAAAAGGTTGTGTTTGAATTATGCATTGATAGAATTATCTCTGCCTAAAGTGCATTATTTTTCCAAACTTCTACATACAAAAGGGTAATTGATTCAAATCTTTAGATTTCCTGTATGTATGCTTCAACATTATGCTGTGTAATATGTATTAATTTAGTGTATACACTTTCAGTTTGAATATACATTTCATGATTTCAGTACACAAAAAAAGTACAGTTTAACTAATGACATATAGAAAGGTATGATTCGAATTATTTTGAAATTAGGTTTATAACTTTTAATACACTTACAATTCATTAAAAATTTAAAAGCTGGATACTTTAAGATTTTCCAAAGAAATTTTTACATAAGAAGTAAATGAAATTTCTTATCTCCTTTTAGATTCTTTAATTGAATAGTCAAAGTTTTAGCCTTATACAATTTCAAATTCCATTTTAAATGTCTATGCTTAATTTATTTTTTCTCCAATTTATAGAGCGTTTAATTTTTATATTTATATATTTTAAAATCTCATATGTAACTAACATTTACAAAATTACTCAAAAAGTTCTGAACATGTAATTAAAAATATATTAAAACTGTGAATTAGAGATTTACAAGAAATCTAAAATTATTAATCTAAAATTGGGTAGATTTTAACATAGATATTTTTAACAAAATTTTGAAGAGTTGAAGTAAATATTTTTTAATGGCTCATTTTGTATTCATTTATACTTATAAATACTTTGCTTTATCAGCACTGTTTTAATTCCTTCCATTTTTTTTACAAGTGTTGAAAAAAATCAATTTGTGATAGTTGTTAATTACTCAAAATTAAATGTAAAACTTTTTAATATGAATTGGATTTCTTTTCAGTTATTTGAGCATATTAGAAAGTTTGCCTGCATATGGTCAACACTATTATGAAGTTAAGGTATGTGTTGTCATTTCTGTTATTACTTCATATGTCATTATATATATTTATCATCTTTATAATTGTTAATCTCATTTATAGGATAAATCTGGTAATCCTTGCTGGTTAACTTTAAGCTATCGAGGCATTAGTCAGTATGATAAAAATGACAGATCTGTACCAAGAAGAGTAAGTGCATATTTGAAGTAATTTTTTTCATTCCATTTGTTAGTAGATAGCTAATTACATATGTAAGGATGCTTCTAATGTTAGAACTTCAGCATTTTATTTCCCTGTGAATGAATAGGTTTATATTTCAAAACAGACTTCATACCTCTTTTACTGTCTAAGAAATATTTAGAACATTTTATTGTTGTCTTTCCATTTATTTTGAGCCATTCTCCATTATTAAGGAGAATATGGTTCATTTATTTAATTAAAATATATTTATAAATGTAGCTTTAAATGTTTTAAGAGAAATTATGAATAAATTATCTTATTATTTTAATGAAATATGACATTAAATTATAAAGAAATAAAGTTTGATTATAATTTTTTTTAATTGTCAGTAACTGTAGTTATTAATACTTTTGAGAAAAATTTGGAACAAATTATCTCAGTTTTTTATTTATTTATTTATTTATTTTTATTTTTTTTAAATTTAATTTTAATGAAATATGCTGTTTATTGAATTGTTAAAGACTAGACTAAGTTTCACAAAACACAAATTTGATTTTTTAATGGAATCTAATTTATATATATATATATATATATATATATATATATATATATATATATATATATATATATATATTTACATAAAAGTAATGCCAGTAATCATAAACTTAACCATTATAGTGTAATCGGAAGAATGTTTAATCTGAGCAGGACTTAGCAGTTTCATTGAAGTTGATATTTAATGTAAACATTATTAAAATATATGTTTAAAGTACTAGATATTTTTTGAAATAATAATGGATGCTGGACTTAAATTGTATTATGCTTGAGAATTAGCTCAAATAACCATATGCTATTATTAAAGCAATGCTGCATTTTTGTATATTGTATGCAGGAATATAAATGCATAATATTTGATTTAGTAATATTAATATTACTCACTACCATAGTGTTAAGTTATAATATCTTAATGTGTTAGACAATGCAATATACTGTGTATTGAAATATTTATCTAATAATCAGCATGGAAGTATTATGCAACTGAAATATTTTGGCATGCATAATATATTTTAATGTATAATTAATTTAAATATATCCTTATTGGAGTTTCATTTGTGTTTTAAGGTTTTTTTATGGAAACAACTTGAAAACTTGTATTATCGAGACAGAAAATTCTCTGTTGAAGTCCATGAAGCTCGTCGGTAAGTATTGCCTCTGGTAATTTCATAATACTCAATTGATTTTTAAGAATCATTGTAGCTTAGAATAATAACACAATGATGTCATTAATTTATAATATAGAGTTTATTAGTTCAGCCAAACATTCCAAAATCTTATAAACATGTATTTTAACATATGAACATGTATAGTTCATTATTATAATTAGTTGAATAATATTACTAAGTTGGGTGTGAGAGCCTCTTTTTTCTGCGATAACTGCATCTGAGTCACATTGCAAAGCTTTCCCTGACAATTAATAATATGGGCTATTTCTTCTGTGTAATTAGTGAAGATATTTCTTTACTGGTCATACACATATATATTTATTTACAGTCAGTGAATGGGTGTTTTGTTACACAAAAGAGTTTTATAAAATTAGTTGACCTAAGCAGAAATTAATTTGGAGTTCTTGTTACCAAAGGTTATAATTTTTGGCTTAGAATTGCCAGAAGTTTATTTTAGAATATATTATAATTAAGTTGGTTAGTTTGGTTAAAATATCATTAAATATTTACACATATATATTATTTTAACATATTAAAGTAAACTTGAATTCCTTGTAGTGTTGTCCATACCCTCAGTAGTTTCAATTTATATGAGGATGCCATAGAAGAGCCAGTTGAAGAATTTGATGATCTTTCAAGTGCCATTTGTGATCCAACAACACAGTATGTTTCACTAGCTATTTGTCCTTTTATTAAGTTATTTAAATGTCATTATTTTAATATGTATGAATTTCTTGAAAATTTGATGTTTACTATATAAATTGCTTTATATACAATGTACAGAAGTTAGAGGCTTTGCATATAATAAGTTTCAATTCCTTGAAATTTTGTATACAAGTTTTTTTTTTTTTTTTTTTTTTTTTTTGTTATTAGATATAATATGAAATACTATGTGTATCTATAAATGACTCTAAATGCTTGGTGAAGTAGCAGGTCTGCTTGCTTTACCAAAATAATACATGTAAAGAAATCTTTTACATTTAGTTATTACATATATATATATATATATATATATATATATATATATATATATGTATATATATATATATATATATATATATATATATATATATAAATATATATATATATATATATATATATATATATATATATATATATATATATATTATTTAACATGATTACATACTTTTTTTAATTAAAAGATTAAAGTTACACATTAATTTTTTAAAAATTATATACATCTTGATTTTGGATTTTTCCCTAATATTTTCTGCAGACTTATCAACTAGTACTAGTAAAAAATCTTGTAAGGCATGCATTGAAAATATTTTAGCGAGGGTCTACACCCATTGCACTCCCCCTGTAAATCTCTCCATTCAGCACTATATTAACAGTTATATACTTTATTTTTATCATGTTTTATGTTTGTTTTTATGTTTATTTTTAGGGTATCAGTAAGTCGAAGGGCTTTAGCTCCAGCAAGTGTTACTGTGTATGTATGGTATGCTGCTTCTGCCAATATTGCAAAATGTATCTGGTCAATGGCTATATCACAACATGGATTTTTCATTGATCGTAGTAATCGCAAAGTTAGTATTTAGATCAATTATTTTTATATTTTGTTATAGAGATAAGATTGAATTTTATGATATATTTTTGGAAGAACAGCTCTGTGAAGTTATTTTTAGTATATTTTAAACATGCTTATAATACTAGTGTAATGAATAGAGTTGTGATTGCACGTCTAAATATTCCGTATATGAGTGAAACCAAGTTGTATAAAAAAGGTGTCCTGCAACCTGGAAAATCAGGAATTTTTAGGGTATTTGGAAATTCTGGAAATATTAGGAAATTATCACGAGATTTGTAAAAATTTTTTTAGAAAAAAGGTGTGATGTTTGAAAAAAAAGGAAAATAATGAATTCTAATAAGTTTAATAATAGCAATAGTTTAAAAAACCCTGTTTACTGTTTTAAAAATGTTTATTTGCTGCTAAATAAAACTATGAAGAAAGGAAAAAGGATAGCTTTAGAAAATGAGACAATTTGAAACTCAAAAGAAAAAAAATAAATAAAATTTGTTAAAAAGTAATTGGAACTACGAAAAAAAAAAAAAAAGTCAAAGAAGCTAACAAGAAAAATAATGCTATTGTAGACAAATTGAATCGTTAATAATGTAATTTTTTATTTGCATATTATGTCGCATTATTTAAATATAAACTAAATTTAAAAAAGCAGAACTACAGGAGTTGTCAGTTTTTTAAAATAATTATTTTAAAGAAATCATGATGATCTTGTAAAATTATGCTACTTGAGTATTAAACTACTGTAAATATAATGATTGTATAAAAGAGTACCTTTTGAGTTATATAAAGCAAAATATTATAAATTATAGTGAAGTTCATTTACAGGGTGTTTAATAGTGAGTTTAAAGAGCAAAAGTGTCAGAAAAATCAATTACATGCAATGATTTTTTATTTATCCTTATTTATTTATCCTTAAGTACTGTAAATTAATTTTTTGAAAGATGAAAACACACCAAACTGCATTTTAATAATTAAAATTTTAAAAAAAGTCTCTCAAAAAAGATGTATTCAGTGATCAATATTGATAATTTACTGCTTTTAACTTATATTATCAATAGTGTTTTCTATTACAAAAAGCATCATTAGAATATCATTTAAGTTATTATAATATATTTTGTTTAGTTTTTAATTTATGATAGATTGAACCTTTCCTTTTCTTTTTTAAAAGTTATAATAGTTGTTCTTTACTACTGTAATACAGTCAAATCCTGTTAATAGCAAACCCAGCATGTAACAAATAATTTTTTTTTACACCATTTACTTCTTTAATTCAATTCTGCTTTATTTTTTAAAGTAAGCTTCTGAATTTTTAGAAATTATATATGATGAACCTTTTTTCAAAGTGTCTGTTGATTTTTTTCTTTGTTTCATTTTGTTAAGCCCATAATTGTAAAAACAAATCTATAATTTTACGACAAAAATGTAAAAAAAAAATGTTTTATCCATATAAGTGGTGAGAGAAAATGTTTTGGAGTTGTACTGGACAAAGAAATTACTAAATTTTACTTGAAATTGGCATTATGTTTTCAAAAGATCCTATTATATTTAACAAGGATTAAAAATTTAACCCTATATCAAACAGTGAGCAACAATTAAAATTAAAAGAAGTTTTGCTTTGAATTTATTTTTAGTTAATTCATTTGTCATTTTAATAGGCAATTAGTGAATTTAATTTAATTCATTTAAGATAATTTTTCATAAATTTTTATCTTTTTTATCAATTACTTAATTAATGGAATATTCTTAGCAACTGATGAGTTGTAGATTTTGTGAGATCATAATTTATCTTAACAGTTTAGATAAAGCAAGCAAAACCTTTCATCGTTTGAAGTTTGTTATTATAGATTCGAGCCAAATTATGGCCAAATGGGTAGGGTGCTGCTCTACTGAAGTTTGTGGGTTTGAATTCCATTGCTGGCATAGATGTTCATAGCTGTTTGGAAACAGCTTTAGACACCACATTCTAGTTTAATTATCATTCATGTTGCAAAAGACTGTAGTTCTTTTAACCAATCATAAAGGAATTCAGCTGTATATATTATGTAATCTTTTTCAAAAATAAAATACATTTTGAAATTTTTTGAGTGTCTTCAAAATGGCAAGGAATTAACATTTGTAATTAAGTAGACACCATGATTTTAAAAATATATTGTAAATTTATATTTATTAATTTTATATTTAAAAATTTTCTTAAATTATTATTTGATATTAAGTTATTATGTTACAGAGTCGTAGTTCTGTTGTGCGCAGCTTAAGTCAAATTGCAACCGAACTTTGCCGTAGTGTTCAGTCACTATCATCTGCCAGTTCTGTATCAAATATTAGCAGAAGTAACAGTTCAGCTAGTATTCCTACAATTATTGTTGAAGGTACTTAATTTTTTCCTTACTTTTTTTTTTATTTTTTTTAAACTTTAACCTAATTTCAATGCTTAAAAATTTTGTATGAATGCTTTCCTCTTTTCCTACCATTCATAAGTAGTTAATTGTTTAATTTTTGATATGGTTAATTATAAATTTGTATAGTCAATATAGACTTTATATTACCAAAAAAAAAATAAATAAATAAATAAATAAATAAATGTATTTTTGAAAAATTAAATGTTTATTTGTATTTATTTTAACAGTTGGACATTATAAATGAAATAATAGTTACAATAACAGTTAAAATAATTTTTTTAATAGTTTACATATGTAAACTTTTTCACTGTGTCAAATACTTTTAAAGCACATTTAGAACTGTAATAAAGAAATTTTTAATTATCTAAATATAAATCAAATAAATATATATTGCAAATCTGCAAACTTTTATGGATTATTTGTAAAATATAAAGTTTTGGATTTAATTTTATGGATTTAAAAAGGGACATAGAAATTTTGTGTTTTGTATTGTGAAAACGAAATAAAAAATTTTGAAGAACAAACAATAGATTTTTCACTTTAGTAATGTTAGAAAATTCAAAAATCTATTGCATTTCAGCAGAAATTTATATTATTGATTAAAAAAGTCTATAAATATGCTTAATATGTTTTAAAGATCTTAAATTCCTGTGTGAACTTGTTAAAAATGAATATCATGACATCATTGGACTTGAAGTCATATCTGTTTTTCAGAGTATTTCAAATATGATTCTTTAAAAATTTGGAATATTGAAAAAATATCAATTTCTTTAAAAATATAAAACCTTATAAATTGTAGTTTGATAATTTTAACGTATTTTACTGATTTTACTTAATAGATATTAAGTTTGAAATTTAGGTTAATTTCATGTTTTTCTTAAAACAAATTTGATTGAAAATATTAGTTAATTTATTTTATTATATATTATAAATACATAATTATTATTAATTACAATTAACTTTCTATTAGAATTTTCATGGGGAAAGAAAAAAATGCTGTTAACTTTTATTGATATTACAATTACTCATGCCACTAAAAATCAAATAATGATCCAACTTACATTTCACAAAAGTTTACTGATGTTAAATTATATATTAGTTCCTTAATAATAATTTTTCTTTTAATAATCTGCCAGAAAGTTCATTATTTTTGTTTATTTGTGAAAATATGTTGTTTGAATTTATGTAACTCTTTGAATAGTGATTCTTTTTTTGTCAAGTTTCATTTTATTAAGCTGATATAAACTCTTTAATACTTTTGCAAATGTTAATTTTAAATCATGCTGAATATTCAAGTTTATAAAGAATTATTTATTCATTTGAAATTAAATCTTCTTAATTTTCAAAGTATGTATAAATCTTCCAATTAAATCAACAGTTTTTAATTTTTTTAGTGTTGTAAGCTTCGTCCAACACTTAAGTTTTCTATGAATTCTTTCCATCTGTAGGTATTAAGTTGTCTAATTTCTAATTTAAAAATTCAAAAATAAAGTCTATTTAGTTTTTATCAATATCTTCGGGTAAAATGAAATGCATATATTTGTTTTATTATTAACAGTTATACTTTTGTGTCATATTTACTTTTTATAATTAAAATTAATCAGTCTTTTTTAGCATTTTTAAAGAAAATGTATAATTGAAATATTAAGATATTTCATTAAATTTGTAAATGAAATATGTATGCTTAAAAAAACATAATAAAAAGTAGATTTTTTAATTATTTCCATGCTCTTCGGAACCGGAGTTCGCGGGTTCAAATCCCGCTGCTGGCATGGATGTTGTAGCCGTTCGGAATCGGCTTTAAACTGTAGGTCCCGGTCTCATTAGCCCTCGTGTGCAAAACAGTAGACCGTAGCGCTCCAACCAAACCTAATTATTTCCATGTATATAAAAATTGAAAAGAAAACCATTATTTAACATGATACATTCTTTTTCTGCATAAGATTTATTGTTCAGCTTAACAGTATTATCATTAAGATTTTATACACAGGTAATGTACTATATTAAATACAATGAATAGATTGGAACTAATGTTTTTATAAATTCATGCAATCAAAATTAAATTTTCACAAGGATAAAATTTTTTGGGGTGGAGAGGCTGTTTGGGTTCATGGTGTACAGCTTAAGAAATACTGTATTAAATCTGTTTTTGTGTCTAATGTTTTCTGTTTGGGTTTTACTGAGTTCTGACATATATTTATTGTATTTATTGTAGGTGAAATTAGTGAAGAGAGCAAGGCAGCTACCATCGAAATGTTAACTGCCCTTCAGTCGAGAAAGGATGCATTGCAAGAAGCCCTTAAAAAGAAGACAGATGAACTGAAGGCTCTCTGCCTCAAAGAAGGAGTAAGTATTTCTAACGTTTGATTTGGGATAAGTGTTTGATATATCAGAATTGAAAGTGTTCTTTACTGTGTATAAAATTTATGCAAAACAGAATGAGACAGAGAAAGTAAGTTATGTGAAATCCTATCCTATGATTTTTGCCTAGCAGATAAAACAGAAAAATAATTTACAATCAAATTGCTTTAAAGTAAAATGCTAGACCAAAGCTTCTCAAACCTTTTTTGCCATGGCATCCAATTAAAGTACTGTGGAGGTAGAGGATTGGTTGCACTTTGAAATAAATACAAATATATCTCTTAGCACGTTTCAAGAGTAGTGAGAAAAAAATAACTTATTTTTAAATTTTAATTAACTCTATGGTGTCATAATTTTACAATTTTAAACTAACTTATCTAGATTACTGTCGTGGTGGGCAGTTTGATAAACTTGGCCAATGATATTTTTAGTTAGATGCTAATAAGTTTCAAAGCTGGTAACCCAATATAAAGATAACTTTTTTATAAATTTAAGCAATATATGCTTTAAAAAAATAAAAATAGTATTACTATGTTTGGCAATGTTTTGATTGTTTCTGGCTTACATAGAATTGTTTTTACTAGATTAGCCAATCCACTATCATTATAGTGCTTTTGTTTTTAAGTGATTATAACACAGATAAATGTCATTTTAAATTTGCATTTAAATTTTCATTTTTTTATATCAATAATTTTTCAGATTGCATTTACTTCCTCCCCCTTTTTAAACTTTAACCCTTTTTAACCCTTTTTAATTTTTGCTGATTTGGCAACTTTTTGTTGCCTACAAAAAAGTTACCAAATAACAAATGTATTACATCTGTTCTATGGATCCATATATAAGCCAACCACTTCACTTAGGTCTTTAAAAAGCCCCAAAAATTCTCGGCTTATACACAGAAATATACGGTAACTGAAATAATCCTTTAAGAAAAAACTCTCATCATCCATGCTTTTTCTAAATATTTTTTTGTTGCTGTGTGGTGGGTAAAACATCAGATAGCATATGTATAAAAACATAACAAGATTGTAAATTTATAACAAAACAGCTAACTGTTAAAAATTTAATGTGGAGGATGATTATTACATTTGTCAAGAATAAAATATTACATAAGTTTTTTATACTCATTGTGTTTCTAATTGTAACAATTTTGAATAAGTGCCCAGTTTTGTTCTGGTATTACATATGAATACTGCATATGAATGTATCTGGATATATTGGGATAGAATACAAAAGAACTTGATACAGATGTGATAATCTTTGAATATAGATTTTCTGGCTTGTGTTTGCATCAAATATGTGAGTTGTTATGCAAATTGTATGTCAAACGAATGCAGTAACTAGAAAAAATATTAAGTTGATATATGCAGAATATTCAGGATGTTTTGGGGTGATCTCATGCAGAAGGAAAACAGCATTGAATATACAACAAGAAATATACTGGCAGAACACAATTTTAAATATTGGTTTCATGATAGTTAAAGAATATTGATATTTGATGATAAATTGATAAACAATCCAGTCCTAACCAAATAAGAACTAACCAGAGATATTGCCACAAGAAACTGAAGGCCTCATGTATCACATAGATGTAATAAGATGGAAGGCAATATGTATTTAAATATTTATTTTTTTTCTTTCAGGAATTGACTGGGGAACTTCCACCTGAAACTCCCTTTCAGCCAGGAGAGCCTCAACCTCAAGTGAGAAGGCGTATAGGAACATCATTCACTATAAGTGATAAAATCATTTGCAGGGCAAAAAGCAAAGATGTGAGTTTTATTACTTTATTATTAATATATGTTGTATCAAAGTTGTTCTTTTTAACAGCAAATTATCAATTTTTAGGTGTATATGATTTTACAATTACTTTTATGCTCTTTAGTACTAGATTAAAATCCACCAACTTATGTTTCACAACTTACAGTATTATTATAATGTATGAAATTGTAGTTTTAAGGTTGAAAATTTACTTTCAATGTTACTTCATTATCAAAGCAATAATTTGTTGATTACTTTTTGATGTTTTTAATATCATTAGAAGCACTTTTTTGGTGAGTGAAGTAAATAATACATAATTACCCCATCAGGTGAAATATTGCCTTTTTTATTAAAATTATTATAATCTGGGATTTTATAAATAAAACAGGTGTTCTCATATATATATATATATATATATATATATGTGTGTGTGTGTGTGTGTGTGTATATATGTATATATGTATGTATGTGTGTGTCATCCATAAAAGGTTTAGTGCATATATTTGTAAATGTCTCAACCCAGAGATATGAAATTTGGTACAAGCTCGCTTCATAGTACTGTGAAAAACTTTATGAAGAGCTATTTCAAATTAAAATAGTTTATTATTTAAATGTTTAATTAGTAAATAAGGAAATCTTACAAATCATATTTATAAGTTTTAATATTTGATTTTGTGTATAGTAAAATTTTTATTTTATTGTAAATTTGCGTATGCTTAAAACTTGATTTTATTATACAGTAGCTATTCAATGGCACAATTGACTTAGGTGTGATTATGATTTAATTGTGTTATAATTAAGGAAATATTTTATTAACTTAGGTCCTTGAAAACTATTTTAACATCATCATAAATGGCTAAATGCCCAGTTTTGCTGCATTATCTTCCTCTGAAAATTTTCCTTTAACAACTTCTGATTTATCTTTGATATCCAGTTCTTTTCATTAATTGCAAGAAAATCAAATTTTATCGAATCAGCCCATCTCAAACATGGCCTTCCTGATCTTCTAGTTTGAGTGGTTCTTAAGCAATATGTTTTTTATATTGAAATTATGTATTCAAATCATCTGGGTCATCCAGTTTGTTCTATTTATTTATGTATATTTAATAGTATCAGATTGTTTATATATCCTGTATAGTTCAAAATTGAATCTCTTCCTCTATTTTTTTCTGTTATGCCATCAAATATATTCTTCAGAATATGTTTTTCAAAATTTGTGATTGTATTTTATGGTCCTTGAAGAATCATTGAAAAGGGCTAAAATGATTTTTTGGACAGCACTTTGATCTAGAAGCTACCTTTTTAGTTTGATTCATTTTTCTTCCCCCTCCTATGTGTACCCTAAACAATCATCGACAGAATGTTATTGATATATACATGATCTGTGCAGAAAATAATGTCACCAAAATACAGGTATTGAAAAACAGTTATTTATAGATTAATGAGAATAGTAATACATTAAAATTTTTAAAATATTCTCATGTTGATACATCTTTACCAGCAGAAATTCCAAGTTGAAAAAACATCTGAGATGGTCTGTTTGCATAAGTTGTTCCACTAGATACATTTTCTTCAGTTAAGGAGATTAACGACCATCCAGCACAGGCTTCATCAACTTCTTTACAGTCTTACAAAAACGTCTTGTACTTTCTTACACTTGCTTTTATAAAAAACGTATATCCTAGAAGGCCTTGTTAAACCATTTGAAAACTTTCCACCACACTTACCTAGTGATTTTATAAACTTACCTAGTAAATTTACCTAGTTTAAAATAAAACTTTATTGCAAATTTTTGTTACAGGAGTGCTACATTTGCAACTACCACAAGAGACAAAATAAAATGTTTACAAAATCATCTGTTTTCCCCCATGAGATCTCAGAGATATTTCAGCTAGTACTCATTAAGCAGTTGAATTAAATCACTATTGATCCAGTAGATAGATGCTGCAATATACAGTTGTTTCATAAAATACATGACATTACTGTTGGGACAAATCATGTATATAAGACTAAAAACTCCATAGTTTAACCCCCTTACGTGGGGGCCATAGCCTACTGTAGCAATTTCTATTATCAGGATAAAGGACTCTAGGATGCAAAGCATATGTCATAGTCAATAGCTCAACTTTTATTAAAATCCAATGTTTATTTCTAAAACATGCTTTGCCCTCAGTGTACTTACTGTATGGAGAAAAAACTGAGTCAACTTTGTCCATGCCAAGTATTGAAACTCAGACCTGTGCCTTGGTACAAAGTGCTATCTCAGTGTAACCACACATTGTACTTTATGTATTATATATATATATATATATATATATATATATATATATATATATATATATAAAGAGAAAAAGGAAGTAATTAGTCTTCTGGTAAATGTTAAATATTAGGTAGTATCTTAAAATATTGTTAGGTAAATTTTATTTGTTCCAAATTGATCTGATGAAATCGTTTTTATGTGTCTAATATTGTTCTCGTGTATTTTAGAGGGAAACATTGAATGATTTGGAACTTGATTATGAAATACAGAGTAAAATTGCTTCTGCAGCTTTTAAACTTGCTAATGAAGTGTCTGCTCGCAAGAGTGTTCGTAAGTTGCGCAAAATTTCCTATCAGCAAGCTACAAACAAGGTATGCTTAATGTTTAGTTTTTTTTTTATTATTATTAATAGAAGATTGAACGTTAAACTTTGATTTTTAAAGTGAAATGCAGCGCTTTTCTAAATACCTATTTGTTTCTGGTCATTAGTTGAAAGATATTGAGCAAAAGCTTTCTACTCTGAAAAGGGAAAAAGAAGCTAAAAAGAAATCACAAGATAGCTCAAGTGAAGGTAGGCAAGTTACTTATAATTGTAGATATTGAATTATATAAGGTATATATTGTGTGTACATGTGCCTATATAGGTGTATATTTAATGTATTAAAACTTAGTAAAATGTAGATACATGCCTTTTTGCTAATTTATAATAAATTAAGTTATCTTAGCTGAATAAGCTTCTATAAACTTTACATTTTATACTGATATAAAAGAATCTGGATTAAAGTTCACCGTATTCCTTTTAAATAATGTATGTATATGTGTAATAGTGTATGTATATATATGTTGAAACATGTTATTTACTTAAAATGAAACTTTTGACATACAGATTATTTGTAAATATTTGTTTGGCATTAGAAAACTTTACATTAAGCAATTTTTCTTTTAAACAAATATCAAACCAGTATTATAATAGATACTGTTTTAATCATTTATATAATCTGTTTAATATGACACTTACTTTTAAATGTTGCAGTTGTTTTTTAAATCATACAATTTCTTTATAGCCAAGTAGTCTGCCCATTGAAGACTTTATTTTGATCCATTAAGTGGCAAATGAGTTTTAAAAAGTTTAAATAAAGAGTATTCATTACCAAACCTGTGTGTATATCCTACAAAAATTATGCAATAGAATTCACATAAAAAAGTTGCTGATCCCATGGATGCTTTGAATATTAATTCAAAAATTGAAATAGAAGAAAAAATTGGGTTGGTAGTAGTGGTAGAGGTAGCTCTATAGGGTAGTATGATTTTTATTTAGACTAAATGAATTTCAAAGTGTGTACTGACAGTTATTTCAACTTACTCAGTTTAAATATTTCTATCCAGTGAAATAGATCTCCTAACAAAGGCTAAATTAAAATAATTTCATTGGAGTAAAGTTGCAAAGTGGCACATAGCTTATCAATTATTAATGATTAGTAAATTTATGATGCAAATCATGTAGGATGTTGAGCACTGACCTGATAAAAGTATGTAAAGATATCCAGCATAAGGTGATATTTATTATAAATCTTGATTCTCCATCAAGTTTTATTTGCAATAATCGGAAAGATAAGTGTAGGACAACATTAATAATTCTAGTATTTTTGATAATTAGCAACTTTGCAATTAGAAAGTTTTGAAGCAAGAAAGTGTGGGGAATTTTAAACTTGTATTTTAATTTTTTAATAGTTAAGTTGCTTTCATAAACTTCAAATACGTTTTTCTCAGAACAGTATTTTTAATAAAATATTGAAACTTGAAATGTGATTTCTCAAAAAGTTCTTAAAATATTTTGTTGAAAATTATTATGAATGCTTTTGATAGTATTTACTAGTAAATGACTTAAAAGCTTTAAATTTGGATAATTTTTAATGATTTTACACTTGTTGATGAAAATTTGTTAAAAATTCAATGTGTATGATTTTGAAAGACCAAAATTTTTTTTCAAATGTAAATTAAGCAAAGATATTAGGTGATTCACTAGTCCAGTGTATAAGAAATGTGTTGCATCAAAAAATATTGAAATAATTTAATTTATAATAAAATTAGACCTTTTGAAAAAACCAGATTTTTTTACTAAATTTTCTTCATTCATTAGAAATTTTATAAAAACTTCTCCAGAAATAAATTTTTTAAGTGCAATTCTCTTTGATAACATAAAAAATAAATCTCAAAATGTAAAAACATGAACTAGTGTATACGTTTAAAGAAAAAAGTTCTCTGAACGTATACCTTAATATTGCATGTGATCATGTTTCCTAAAATGATTTATTTTGTCTAATTTTAGGGACTCCTGATGATAAAAGAACAAGTGGTAATCACTTAGGATTACCTTCTTCGTCATCAGAAACTTCTATAGTTGACAAAAATGGAAGTTCATCATTGACTGTAAGTTTGTGAGAACTAGAAAATTTTTTTATGTTTAAAATTTTTTATCTGTTCTTTAATTTTTGGGTTATTTACAGAAAATCCTGTTGATCATTTTTGCCAAATAAAAGCAATGGTGCCAAAAGACTATTTTTATTTAATAATGATTAAATCTGCTATGTGTGATTCAATGTGACCCTGATAAAATGTTGCTGTTTTAAGCTGTGTAGCTCAGTGTTGTAAAAAATATTTAAATTTTAGTTTTATCAACTACAAAACTGATTTTTCATGGCTTTGTTTTATACAGGAATTTGTCTCATAGCCTAGAACATCAACTGAAATTGGAACAATAACTATTCTTCATTTTATTGCAGTCTTTAGATAAGATAAATATCTTATCACAAAGTTTTTTTTATATAAATGACATCCTATTATGTTTAAAGTACCAGCTAGTCATTACAGTTTATTTTACAGTGATTAGCATGTAGATCTTTCACCCCATTGAACTTGGAATCATCAATTCCTGAGTAAAGTTTATATGTACTTGTGTTCTCTCCTTATAGAAATAACGTTGGTAACCTATATAGTGCTTTCATAATAAAAAATTCAACGTTCTTGCTTTGATGAATGCTGGTAAAGATTAGTGATTCTGTATTGAAAAAAAAAATTTTTTTTTCACATTCAGGGGTCTATAACATATTTAAGATATTCACCCATTCAAGGCTTCTGGAAGGAGAAAGAAATTTTTATTGAGGTCCAGGCAATCCAATAAGATACACATGCACAGGACCAATCAATTTTCCCTCTTAAGCCTGATTTCACTTTAGAATCTCATAAAAATTATTCTAACTTCAATTCAGTATGCTGAAATTTACAGATTATAATCACTGGTAGTATATGAATCTTCTATAATAAAAATTTTGTAATATTTGAGGGAAAAAACTTGTTTTTAAAGAAAATAGTTTTTAAAAAAATGATATCATTCCAAATGAAATTTATATTAACTGTCAGTAAAAAAATGAACATTTTAAAATTTAAACAAATTATTAATAAAACTAAATGATATTTATCTTCAGGCCAATTTCATGAATTTAACATATTAAATAAATACATAATTCAAGGAATGTCAATTATTTCATATCTGTTTGCCTGTCATTTGCACTTTAATTGTTCTCATTACTGGCCACATTATCAACTATTTCAATGTCGTCTGAATAGTCTGATTTACTGTTACTTGTATTAGAAAAATTACTTTTTTCCCTTCCACTTACTGATTCATTAATCAGTTTAAAAATTTTGCTCATGAATTTCGTTTTTTTTTTCCCATGAAGGCTAATAAAAACTGACCCCAAATATACAGTACGCTATCTAGCAAACTCTAAGCTGCTGACAACAATTTTACTCCCACCTCCAACCAAAAGATATTCTTTTCCTCATTTAATTAAAATAGAAACCCACATAATAAATCAGTCCTTCAGAGGATTTGAATATATGTTGTTTGCATGTTCTAGATACCAAATAAATAGTAAAAAACTTATCCAAAAGCATATATTGTCTGTAACACTGTAGAATGTTATTGAATAATGTAATAGAATTCAACTGCTATCTAGTGCCATTTTAAAAATTTAAATTAAATTTCCTAGATCCAAATCACACTGGTGTGATCATAAGTTATAAGACATGAACTGCCTGATTACTTATATGAGACACCAAACTCTGAAGGGAGAATCTTGCAATCTCATTTATGTGATAAAGTCCTGAATAGGTTAAACAGTACATATGTATAGCAAACACTATTTGGGCATTAACGTTCTAATAATGAACGATTGAATTGTACTTATTTTTTTATCATATTATAGTAATGGTAAAGCTATCATATCCAATATTTTTTGTGAATTTTCATGATTCCAGAGTGGATCTGTTCTACCATCTACCTCATTACCCCAATTATCTGAAACCACTAGTTCTTCAGCACCTCCAAGCCCAGCTAAATGTCGACAAAGGCATCAGTCCCTGCAACATGTGCCTGTGATAACAACTGAGGTCTATGAAGATGTTACTTTGCCATATAATGCACATACAAGGAGAAATTCATCATCCTACTCAGCTACTTCGGACTATGATGCCGTTAGTTACAGTGGCAGTGGGACTACATCTCTTGGCATACTATACAGAAATAGGTATGGCAATAAAATGCTAGTAAGAGTTTAAAAAAGAAATGTACTTAGTTATAAACAGCCATGATCTGTGTAAAATAATTCAGGTCCAATCGTAACACCAACAAATGTTTTTTTTAACTTCTTGAGTGAAGAAAAATGAACTCAAAATTTATACACTGAAAATGTAGGTTTCCAGTGGGAACAGTAAAAGATACATGTAAAAACTAATTTAACAATGTTTGATTAAAATAAGAATAAAACCATAAAATGAAACATAACATATTTATTTTCCAACTTTCGTAACTATTTTCTGGTTTTGGTTTTTCAAATTTATAGAGTAAATAATAATTGCTGCCCACAACAAAACTGGAAATGCTTTACAATAATGTAAAATTAACATTTACAATTATTAAAATATTTCTGTGTCACTTTTAAATAAGTTAGTTTGAGCTCTATTTCAGGTTTTTATATAATATTTTTTAGTTGTTTCACATCTATGAATTATGTTTGTTACAAATACATTTGAAAATTACCTCCCAAAACAAGATACATCCTACATTTTGTAATATTGGAGGAAAAGTTATGGAAGTTCCAGCTGAATGAATTAGCTCTCTCTGTCCTTTTTTCTCCTCTTTTATAGTGTAGCAGGTTGAATGGAATATCTTGAGGGTCACTGGCACCAAGTTTGCATGTAGCATTATAGGGGTCATGGTGACTTCAGTAAAATAAGTGTTTATAAATGACTAAACAAATTAACTTGTGTGTTGTAGATCTGGAGTAGCTCAGTGGCCAAAGGCGTTAATCTCATAACCAGAGGTTTGTGAATTTATGCTCAAGCTGACTAGAGATCTGCCATGTTTTATACTTGGTAGCTGGGGCACATAAAATAGTTCTATGGCCCTAATGCCCTCCAAGTTCAAACAATACCTCTGGAGGTAGCAGGCCAAGCCTGTGTGTGTGTGTGTGTGTATGGAGTCTTCTGTTTCTAAATTATGAGGACCCAATGGGGTTACTGTTACTTGTGTTTGTACATTCTTTGAGCTGCACATGCTCCGTGGGTAGTGCTAAATAAGTAACAGCTTCACAGCTGAGTTTGGCATGATATCTGTCTGTATTGCTAGCAGCATTGGGAGAAATAAAAAGCTTTATGTTGTAATGAATATTTTACAAAAATATTCAATTCATATTGAGAAATTTATATTGGTCAGCTAGGCAAACCATGAGAAATTAGTGTGGCATTCAACTTCTTAATTTGCTCTGTATTGTTACTGCTGAAAAAATAAGTTTTTCAAAGCATTTTTTCAAATAACTTATGGATTATATAATAGTATTCTATTTATCCTAGTTTGTTCAACTATTTTCATCTGAGAAAATAAATTAGAAAAGAGTTTTACATGAAAATTTCAATTTTTTTGTACTTATGTATTTATGTATATGCGTGTATGTATATATATATAAATATATATATATATGTATATATAAATTATTCATCGATCCTATTGATACTGCGCAGCATTTAAAAGATGTCGAATATTAGGTGGATGGAGAGAAAAGATCTGATGTTTGAAACATAATGCATTCTATAAAATGTTCCTTTTCCAAAGTTTTTGTTAAATTTAAAATTCATTATGTTTATATTTATTTTTTTCTCCTTTATGTATTACTACTTTTTCTACTTCATATTTGTTATTATAAATATTTTAATTTGCTTAGTGTTTTTACTTGATTTTTTGGTTGGGAGGGGCAAGGATTTTGTAAAAGGATCTAACCAATGTTGGACCTTCTGTCATGAGAATTTAGCAACACCCTTTTATCCAGCGTTTAAGAACTAGAACCATATTGCATTATAAAAATGTTGAGTTTTGCCTTTAAAGTGCAGGAATTTGTTTATTTTTCATGATGAAATTGTTTTAAGAGTGGTTTGTATGTGCTGTAGATGTATGTGAAATGAGGTGATAGTATTCTAATATTTCATAATTGACTATTTATAATTTTCAATATCCTTTAGGTTTGAAGCACATTTGGACTTAGACGGTACAAATCATTATAGTGTGCCCAATCGCCGTGCTAGTCAAGCCTTTAATGACCCTGATGAATTACACTTTGATGGAAATTCAAATGCAGTAGGCCAGTGTTGTGCTGAAGATGCTCCGTCCAGTTTGTATGTGAACAGTGCTAGTTTATCTTCATCTTACGATGAGCGACTATTTCACAAGGGGGATGAGTTTGCAATTAACACTGAAAATCGATCTATTGCTGACAGTTATGACCAAAGTTCAATTGGCAGCAATAGTATTTTGAGCTGCACTGACTCTAATTATCATACAAATTGTGATTTATCAAAACAAGATAAATACATTCATTCCCATTCAGAGAACTCTCTTCATCGGCAAAGAGTCAATTCATTGCATCATAAACTCGAGCATTTGCACATAAGTGAACCTGAGTTAAATCTGAATGTTAATCAATGTGATAGCAACATTCCAATGGGGTACAATGCCTCTTTGTTAAGAAATACACTCCGTCCAACAAGTACTATTTTACCAGCTGGTACAGCTGATTACTGTTCTGGCATTAGCAGCCAGTGTATGAATCATTGTACTGAGCATGTTTCAACTTCTGCTCTCTTACAAGATGGTAAAAGAGCTGTAACTTCTAGTTGCTCAGAATACACCACTTCTAAAGGCAAAACTAAAGAATGGGTAGAAACATCTTTAGATTCTCCAGTTGTGACTAGAAAAAGAAAACCTAAGCAGTCTGAATGTTTGTCACCTTCTGAACAGAGTCATCAAGTACAGTGGCTTGACAATGGTCTGCCAACAACATATGAAACTACCTATTCTAATGATCAATATTATGGGTATCAAAATCAGTGTAAATATGATGATATAAATACTTCCACAAACAACATAAAATTCCGAAAGTCCCCATCACCTGTACTCCATCAGTATAATCCAGGTGAATCTGCAGATTATAGGAGTCCAAAAGTGATGTATTCTTCTCCCTTGCCTTCTGAAAGAATATATGTTAACTCCAATCATTTAATTCCACCAAATGAGAATGCATATATTCACTATGAAAATGCACCAAATATTCCTGGAAATTTCTCACCATTACAAACAAATGCATCTTATGAAAATGTGCATGGGAATTATAACTCAAATTTTAACAACAATGTGTCACACGAGGATCATAACAGTAAGCCACATTTGGCTGGTTTTGAAGAAAATCTTCCTCCAAAATTAGGTGTTGCTGAACCTCAGCAACCCTCCAAACACCAAAATAGGAGAATTAACACAGGTGATGTTTTTTCACCTGACAATTTACAGTGTGTTAGTGTTGTACCAGATTATCAAAACATTTCCATGGACAATCAGTATGAGCCTATGAATTACAGAGATACAACCTCATCTTATGCTCAATCCCCATGTGATGTTCCCGACTCAAGCAGTTACACTCATAATCATTCATATCATAATGAGTCTCAAACAGCATATCATGAAAATTTTTCTCATGCTACTGCTGACAATCAGTCACCTCAAACATGGCAACAGCCTGTAACACCAATACCAATCGAAAATGCTGCAGTCTCTCCTGTTTCTCAGAATATAAGTTTTTCACCCAGTGTTGAAGTTAATGTTGTGTCTGTTGGTCACTTCCAGCCTTATTGGGAGGAAACAAAGCCTTATGAGCTGTCTGACTTTTACAAATATAGCACTAAGCACAGAAAGCAGCAGAAAAGTAACAGTTCAAGTGACACAGTAGAATCACAAACACTAGTAGAAAAAGATAGCAGCGATATCAGTCACCAGTATTATGAACAGACTCACAGAGAGGATGCTAATGTTATGTATAGAGAGTATCACTATCCAAATGATGCTAATCATCCTTCAAATGTACCTTCTAAACAGCATCCTGAGCTTGTTACAAGTCATGTACCTGTATTTGACCCTTCAGATCAGATAGAATCTCCAGCACAGTAGTAAGTGAAACAATCAGACATTATATTAAGTATTGTTTAATAGCTGTTATAGTATTTATGTTTGCATTTTTTTTCCTTTTTATATATATATATATATATATAATAGCAATTTTCAAACTTTTCACCATGGCAACCTTATCAGGCTAAAAAAAATTTCTTAGCCCAGTTTACACTTAAGCAGTTTAGTACATAAGAATATAAGATAAAAGTGCAAATTTAACACCTTTTTCAATTCAATTGTAACAAATTAAACTATTTGGATGAATTTTTTTTTCTATTCATGGTTGCCGCAGCAACCATGGCATACACATGCCACTCTAGGGTGCTACAGCATCAAGTTTGAGAACTGCACTTTTATAAGATACTTTCTGTATATATATATATATATATATATATATATATATATGGACCAGGAAAAATGAGCAGAGGAATTTAACATCTAATGCATTTATTGAACATTTAACAGGAGACAGGACACTACAAGGGGACAGTATTTAACAATAAGTTTAAACAAATGTGTACTTAAATGGCACATCATTCTAATCGCGCCTATTGCCTATCTCTACTAAGTTTTCTCCTTTTTGTTGCTCACAGCACATACCTAGGTCATTCGGTCACTGATAATGTATGGGTCTGGGGCCAAATCAGGTGTTCACTCCATACTCGGCCAGCCTGGACAAAATATGCCCTCACATTTGGTCAGCATGTCTGTTGGAAAATATCTAAAAACGAAAGAAAGGAAACAACAGCAATTTGCTCTAAACAACAATTACAAAAATGTTTTTTAGGGTGTCGTGCATTGTCTTAAATTATCGTTGTGTTTTTCACCTTAAGAGAATGTCAAGTTCTTAGTCTTGCCATCTGTCTAACCATCTTCATTTCGAATTATCATCTAATTTTCTTGTCTTGAAAGATGATCTAAGTTGTCTTCTTTGCCTTCCTTTTCTGTCATATCTATATCATCTTTAGTCATCTTCGTTTACACATATTATACAGTCACAAATTGAGAAAAGTCTTAATTGGTTGGCAGTCTTGGAAATATAGAGTTAATTAGGAGTTATGCTCTATCTCTTAAGAAATTCAATGCACATAGTTTTTTTCTTTGGATGTTTCATAGGTGTTGTTACCTTTAATTTTTATAATTTTGTATGGCTCTAGATACTTCGGCTTTGAGATGAGTTCCAAATTGTGTACATTTGATTGCAACTAAATCTCCTATTGCATATTTCTGGGGTTTTCATCTTAATAAGTTACATGCTCTCTTATTTTGTTTGTGGATTTCAAGAACTTTCGTCTTAAATGATTGCAATGTTTTTCAAAAGTGGCTTGGAATTCAGTTTTCAGCGTTGCCTTTAATTTATGTGTTAAGCTTATGTTCATTTTAATGCTGAAAAGCAGTTTGAAAGGTGTGGTTTTTTACACTTCTATCATACATTAAATTTACAGTTTGCTGAAGTTCGGTAACATGTTTCTACCAATTAGTTGGATTGCCTATAAATAATTTTTACAGTACAGAAATAATTACTTGATTTAAATACTGAACTTGACCGTTGGCATGAAGAAATCCTATGATGATTAGATATTGCTGTATATTTTCTTTGGAACAGTATTATTCAAATTCTTTAGATGAAAAGGCAATACCTTGGTCAGAGGTTATTCTAACTGGATGTCCAAAGTTAGTTTTCTGAATTTCTAATTTAGAGATAACTTCAGCTGATTGTGTTATTTTGGCTGAATAATGTCAAACAAATTTAGTAAATCCATCAATAATTGCCAAAATATATTTATAATTTTTATAAGTGCTTGCCAGTGGTCCTAGGTGATCAATATGATACTTAAATAGGGGCAAGTCGTCTTTGTGAATGAGGTGAAGAAAACCCTCTTGTTTCCCCGTTTTCCGATTTATTAAAATGCAATGTACACAATTCGCTATTCTTTCAATTTTTGATTTAAGTTGCAGAATGAAATAATTGTCTTCTGTATTTCGGTATTCCCATATGTTATTTTTCATGAGCATTTTTGCAACTGTAAAGAACTCTTTACTGTTGACAACTTTCTACAAAATTTCATTATACAAAAAGTAATTATTATAATTTCAAATGTTTAGCTGTTATTTGATTTTTTTAATTTCATTACTTTGATTTTGGGTTAGCTGAAGTTTTGGTAAAATATTTTTAGTAATACAAAATGTGTTTATTGGATATCTACTTAATGCGTTTACATGTGTCATTTTGTTAGGGTGGCTGCTAAAATTAAGTGGAAAATACAGACTCCTTTAAAAATGAACCATGAATGCCCTTTAAATATTTAAAATATAGCTGTTAGAGATAAATCAGAATTGCTATTTCATGCATAATTTAATATTGTAAAAGTGACAACACTTCTTAATGTACAGAGTTCCACAAATATTTGAAATAAAATCACGTCACTTTGAATTGTAGTTGTGAACTAAATTTATTTAAAATAAGCATTAGGAGAAAGGAGAATGATTAGTTCTTGCAAATCTCACACAATAGCAAAGTGTAAGGCAGTGCAGGTAAAATAAGCAGGGAAACAGATTAGTTCTAAACTTGAACATTTATTTATATAAAAGCAATTATAAAAGTTACAATTGTGCAAACTTGCATTTAATAACATAAGAGATATCAAAAAATATGACCGTCTTAATAAGTCTTAACTTGCAACACTTGATCTGTAAGTTCAATTGCTGCCCTTGGAAAAAACATTGACTTACAATCATTGGTAAACTTGTTTTGGGATTTCACTGTACCAGAAAGTTGTAAGCTTTCTTTGGAAACAAAGAAACAGCACACCTTCGGAATATTGAGCAGTTCCTGAAATTTGCAAATGGTTCAGTCATTGCTCTGCTAGGAACATGCTGAATTCCTTTCGATGATCGTGGGCATTGCTTTTTAAGTTATCCACTCACACTTTTACTTTGCATATCTCCTTCATTCGTATGCTCTGTGCTGCTGTTGCCAGGTTTGGCATATGACATTAATCTTTTGTCATAACTAAATTGCAATGTTTACAAATCGGCAGCAGCAGCACTTGCAGGTTATTTATTTAATTATTTTTTCATTAACATTCGGAATGGGAAGAATTAGGTTTGATATTCTTTTCTATCATTTACTACCTGACATTGTACTACTTGGACCCAAACTCTGCGAATAGAGCATTTTTCAACTCTTCTCATGTGTTATTATTTTAACTTCTAATAAATAATAAGGCATTTCCACTCGGTGATCGCTTTTCAAGCACAAGTTTTTGAAGGTCAGTTAAGTGGAATAAATTAACTATGCTCTCAAACTGTTCAATAAAATTAACACGCTTTCGTGCAAATTGCTATAAAAGAGAAATATATTTTCAGTGTCAGTAAAATTGACACACTTGGACTTTGATTTATAGCATTTGAATAAATACTCTTTGTAAAAATATTATTGGTTTTGCAAAAGTATCACTTTCGATATCTGTTTTCTATGCATTAGCAAAGGTCGAAGGTTGAGAGCGGTGATCAAACGCCATGGTTGTAGTGCAGTTCTTTCACCGTTCTCTGTTGAATGACGTGCATGGGTTTTGCAAAATTTTGTTGGCACTCTACTAACGTAAGGAGGAAATCAAACTCTTAGGAAAGTAATTAAAGTTACCTCTGTTTCCTTGAAGATAATTTACATCTCTTCAGTTTTACTTCTCTTCTTAGGGATGTAAAGATTAATGGCCTCCTTTTTACGAAAAGAGAGGTATAGAACTCTTCCATATGGAAAAAGAGGTCAAGATCCTTTCTCTTAACTTCTAAGGGGAACAAACGTTACCTCAATAAGAGAGGCAAACAAATGACTTATGGAGGTCTTAAGTCTTAAATATGAAGCAATTGCCTGTTCTCCTCCTTTTTTACTGAGCATAGCTTGATAATCCCATGTGATTCCTAATAGTGTATTATTAAGTGTAACCGTGACTCATTTCAATTCCTTTCAGTTTATTTTCCCCAGTTAAATTGTGACGTCACTGTTTAGTTATTTCTCCTCGGAACCTTTGTTTTGACTACAATTAATATTCACTTTTTTTTTCAACTGAGGAAGTATATAACCCAGCACATGTTTGCCAGTGGGGAAGTAATTAGGTTGCAACATACCATCAGGTTGCCTTCCAACGCAAACTATGTGAACTTGTGTTTTTCTGTTCGATGGTCTTATGTTTTTTTAATAAAAAGCAAGTTGTCATTTTTAATCCCTTCATCAAGTCTGTTTTTCTTTCTCTGCTGGAAGCTATTAATTCTGCTGAACTTTGTTATGAGCCTCGTGATCGTAACAAGTCCCTTATAGATGTAACGTTTGATTAGTAGTGCAAGTATACAGAATATATATGGAACTTGCGATCAACGTTTTAAATTTTTTTAAAATTTGTTGATCTTTAGCATAGTTTTAATTTATTCAGCAGTTAATTAATTACAATACTTAAATTAGCAGATGCAGAACCGTGCAGTAGATTTTTCTCAGTATGATGCAAGTCTTCGAAATGTCACCACTTCAATGTTTCTATCTTGCTACTTATGCAGAGCTGCAAAATGCGAGCACATCTTTGTATCCTAACACTGCACGGTCCTGAGTAGATCCTTAGTATCAAATGGAATTATAAGGCATTTAGGCTAATGCTTAAATATTTCATCTAGTGGACAATCGGGATATAGAGATATTTAAACTTTTAAATAACAAAATTATTGTGATTGTGAAGTTCAATTACGCTTTATTTAAATTTTTAAATGGTAATTAAAGTCTGCTATATTTTTGAATAATATTGCACAGTGTGGGACTTTAATATACGCTTTCAATCCAGAGTTTTTAATTATTTGTTGGTAGTAGCTGGAACATGAGATAATTTGATTTATTGCACGTTCAGTATTTATATTTTAACTAGATGAGGAAAAAATAGAATATTTATTGGTTATGTCTCATCCACACTAAGGTTCATTAGTGACATCTGCAGTGCTCGCCTGTTTATGACCTTGGTATGATGGTTTGATACCTCTTTCACACTATAGCCAATTGCTCACCACTGCAGTATTGGGCCTGGTATTATGATTCATGGGTTACGTCCACACATTAGGCCACTAAATGAGCCAAGCGCGTGGATGTGTCCACTTTAGTAGCACATCTGGCTGTCTCTGAAGTTTGGAGAAAAGCTTCCAAAGTTATCCTCTGCCAGTTCCATTTTATCGTCTGCCACTGTCAACTATGATGATAAGCCATACCCCCTCCATACAGTGGTAATGGCATGCAGTTTTCAATAGTGTTTCTTACATTTTGTGTCTGTTTTATTTTAGCCATCATGGTAAAAAAATAATTAAACACTTTGAGAACAAGACTTTTAAATTGAAAGAGATATAGATAGTGGAGCATACAAAAGATATGAGCAAATTAAATTTAAGATTTTTTAAAGTGTTTTTTAGAAAATCACCAGGTTTTATATGTGTGTATACTTTTGGTTCGGCTGGGCTTGGAGAAGCACTTCTTTTTCCCTCTGGTAGTCCTGAATGAATTAGAGGAATTCTGATTCCAAAAAATCTCATTAATGTTATTAACTGGTCATTGTTTTGCATGTAAACAGTTAATCTGAGAGGACATAATATTCTCATACAACAATTGATTTAGAGTTAAATTCTTGAATATTTCAGTTTTGCAAAAATAAATTTGTTTGAAACAATTAAAAACTACTATATGTACATGCATGGTTTAAAGAGATTTTTGATTGCAATTCTGTGATAGTATTGTTTCATTTTTAAAAAATAAAAATATTTTTGATGTATTTTGCAAGGACTGGTCAGTTAGTTCTCATAATTGTTAGTTAAGGTCAAATTCTGAGAAAATTTCTTATTTTTAATGCATGATACTCATATCTTGTTCATTAACTTTTATCAAAAAACAGGTCATGAATTTTTTAAATGCATATTTTAAAGAGATTTTTTACTCAAGTAAATAGCATAGTAGCTAGTACTAAATTAAAAAAAAATTCTGATGCATTTTGTTGTGCATAACTGTTCAGTTAGTTCTCATAACTGTCAGTTAATGTCAAATGCTACAAAAAAATTCTTAGTTATGAATGCATGACACTCATTATATGCCATGCATTAACTCTTATTAAGAAACAAGTTATGAATTTTTAATGCTTATATTAAACTGTAGTATATTGTCATAGTCTAAAAATTCTATTTGTTATTTATTTAGTTATGCTGAAAATTCAGTTTCAAGTCCAAGCCAGCAGTCTGATCCAGATAAAAGTCTTTCATTTGGAGAAATAGGACTTAGAATTTCACTAGCAGATACTTTTCATGATGAAATGGTAGCATGGTATCAGAATCAAGACACTGTTAAGAAAGCAACATTGGTTTAATTGACATTCGTCATATATGAGTAAGTTTGTTTCTTAACATCCATATTTTACTTTATAATAATCATGATCTGTAAAATGTTTCTTTTGCATTTATACAGATCACAAAAACTTTTTAAGGTAAAACTAAACTTATATACATTGGTATTACCCTAATTTTTATTGTGTTTTGTATATATCAATTTCTAATATTTTATAAAATCATCCTCTAAGCCAGAGGTCTTCAACCTTGAACCCTATCGTTCCCTGAACTTTGACAGGGGTTTTGCAAGTGATCACTATTTGTGTAGTGTGTCTCAAAATTTTTAGTAAATTTTAATTTTATGAAAGATGAAATTCTTAAATTTAGTAAAAGTCACATGCTTCAAATACATTAATCAAGATGCATAAGGTCAAATATTAATCTTTTAGCCTTTCCTTGCTGATTTGAGAAGATTCATATGCATCTGGATTATCAGGGATAAAGCAAACCCCTTGTGTAGCAGCATATCCTGTGCTGCTAAACCAACATTAGTTCTGTTAACCTCACTGTCTGTTAAATATATTTGTATACAATCGATTGTTTTGTTTTTATATTACTATGGATGATTCTTATTTATTAAAGAAATGTTATCTTAGATCCCAAAGGCAATTTTTTCAGCTTTTTTTGATCAAAAGGTTCCATTAAGAAAATAAGTTCAGGGGTGGAACAGCTTTGCTAGGACAATACCTTTGAGCCGTTGTGCTCCGACACTAAAAATATAACTTTCCCATTTATTGTAGCAATGATACCTATAAACTGAATTTGTTGGCTATTTTTAATTTGTGTTAAGTGTGATTTCCTGTTAAAAGGGAAAAGGATGGGCAATCGAAGTTCAACCCCACAGTAATATCCTGATTCAGGTGGGAGACGAAAATGATCATGTTTCAGGCAGTGGGCCACTTAATCATTGTACTCTGCCTTCATTTCGCACATGCTTAGGGGGCATCATCAAAGCCGCTATCTTCAGAGGGAGCCAAAACAGAGAACCTAATATTTATGAGGCTTATGCCAACAACTCTTTGTTACCGCAGGGTTTCAAACCCACTGACTCACCAAACTAAGTCGAACTTTCTCTCTTACCAAAGGAGGCAGTGTGAGTAGACTTATTAGATCTATTTGAAGTTTGCTCAATCAATATCAAAATGGAAACGTCTGTATTTGATGGTGAAACTCCAACCAACACAGCACTGAAGTAACAAACTATCACAATAAAATATATATTACTTCCTCTTTATATATAGTAACTGAATAGTAAATTCTCCTTTTTTATCCTGGAATAGAAACCAAATTTTGAATATTACTCCTTTGCTATTTGGAATTAATTATTAAAATAATCATTATTAACCTAATTTCTAGCACAGCACCATGATGGTGTAAAACTTAGTTGTTTTCATTAGTAAAAAGTTACAATATGTATATCATACATTTCTGTGTATACTGTATATTCTGTAGCTGTGAATTTTTTAAACACCTGAAGTGGGGGAGTTGACTTATATACGGATTAATGAAACAGATTTAATACATATATTTTTTGTCAGCAAAAATTAACAAAATTCAGTAACGAACAGAAAAATAATTTTCAAAAATTTTAAAATGAGAAAAAAGCACAAAAATTAATTTTAAAGGACTTATCTGTGCTATAATCGCACCCAAACAACAGTACTATAATAATAGTGGATCCGCTAATCTTCTAAATAAACATAATTCTATGTAAGCGGGAAGCAATCAATAAATTACCAAACATAACATGTTTTAGTTTATATTGTTTTACTTTATGAAAAAGTTAATTTTTATTTAGGGTTTCCAAATTGAGTTGAAAATTTTGTCTTAGCATCTAAGAAAAAATATCCTTGGCAGCATAGTCTAGCTCTGTGACTATCAAACTACTTTGTTTTGCCTTGCTACTTTTGAAATGTGCTAAGAGATGTACAAGTATTTATCTCTTGAAGTGCTTAAATTGGATTTCAAAAAGGTTTGAGAAGCATTGGTTAAGCGTTTTACTTTAAAGCAATTTGATTGGAAAATAGTTCTCCCATTTTATCTTCTTGGCAAAAAATTAGCTTTTGTTTTCAACTTATACACGAGTTTTGAACTTTGGGCAAATTTTTGAAGGAAAATTGCATCCTCGGCTTCAGAAATATGCAGTATATATATTTTTCAGGGGTATGACTAAATATACAAGAAGGTAGAACTTTTGTATCAAAATATAGCACAAGTTACAAAGCCAACATAATGTATGTTAGAAATAGAGAGAGAAGATATGCAGACAGCCATTTTGTTGTTTCAAGCAAGCAAAATTCTCAATGCAAGAGTACTCAGTGGCTGGCTGCTCAAAGGAACAAAACAGCTGTCTGCATACTTTTTCTCTTGATTTGTGCCTTATTCAGCTTATTTTATTTTAGGCTATAGTATTACAAAAATTTTGAATAGCTAATGGTCTCTAGTGCTTTTTTTACTTAACACTTTCAAAAATACTCTAAAATATGCTAAAATTACATTGAATTTGTATTTTTTCTTTCTAGGTATGAAAATGCTGCAGTTTTAATGACCTGATCATGTATATAAGTTATGTATTTATTTAAAGAAGTGTATATATAATCTATATTGATTTATGTATAGAAAGATAAATGTTTATCATTTATAAGAGATTTTCAGAAGTTTTGCTTTTCAGATATTTATTATATCACAAGCATTACATGTAAATGCAAGCATTTTTTCAAGCTATGTAAATATCTAGAATGTCTAATCTAATAACACATATTCATCGAACTATATACTTTGAAATACTCTTATAAACACATAATTGCACATACATTTTTTTAGCCTTTGGGATTCCAGCAAAAAGCTTGTTCCACATTCAGTAACAAATCTCATACAAATTTTAAAATATCTAAAATTTCATCAAGCAGAAACAGTGTACAGAATCTTTTTTTGTAAACATAGATTATTTTATAACAGTGAAAATTTTTAGTATTAGACAAATTAAAGTTTAAATCATTTAAATACACTTTTTTATCTAAGAAATTTGTTCTGCTGCACAGCAATATGCTGTTATTAACATGCCATGAATTTTCAGAAAATCATATTTCTTTCTCCAGTTACTTTGAGATGTTTTAGGAGATTTCATCAGAAATTTTGTACAGTGTTTTGTTTAAAGGTAAGTTAATAATTACAAAGTGGTGTTATGGAATTAAAAGTGTAAATAGTTAAATTTACACATGAATAAAAGAATTAACATAAACCGAGGACACTGAAGCAGATTTCACATAGATAAAATGCATCGAATGCAAGGTCATCCCAAATACCTCATTTTATCCATTTTGAGATCTAGCATTTGAAATACTAACCAAGCTTACTTAACAAACTATGAAACAAATTTCAAAAATAATATAGACTTTTTGTCTGTTTAGTCACTAAAGTTATGTTAGGCAACCTCAAATGAAATTTTATCCATGGATGACTGGATAACTTTGCATTGCTATATGTTCTTAAGGATGACTTATGTTCCACTGGGCAAGGGCCAAGCTTGGGCATGGTTAAAAATTGCTGTACACATGTTCTATAAATTTGTTTATATTATAATTCTATTAGCATTCCCAATGGATTTTTTCTTTTGTCATTATTTGCTGCTAATGTTACATACATAATCTACAGAACACTATATTTAGTTCTGTAGATTATGCATGTAATCACTATTCCCCCTCTTCTAGCAAAGGCATTCCTCTGTTCGCTTAGACAATGTATGTTTCATCCGGCGTATTTATTAATTTTTTAAATAGATATCCTTATGGTGGAAGCTCTGCTCTAGTTGATAGATTAGTTTTTCTTTTAATATTCTTTATTTCCATTAGTGATTATTCTTAAGTTCAAAATAGTTATTTTTTACAATTTATGAACTTTTCATTTCACTGCTTCAACTCTGCTAGTATTAATAGGAAGTATAAAGATAGTTGACTTTTACAACATCACTCCATAAGTGAAGGAATTCATAAAAAACATGTACAATAATCTGTATGTTCATCCCATCTATTTCACCAAAAAGTATGAATCAATCTCCATGGTTTGTTCCATGGAGTTTTGGTCTTCCCCCAATCTGCTTCAGGGTCCTGTATGACATAGAAGATAGGAATCAGAATGTACAATATTTGTTCAGGTAACAACTACATCACAATCCTTAAACATGCTTACAAAGATCCATATCTATCCACCTTCAAATTCAATAAGTGGTCTTACACAATATATAATGCTATTCTAATACTCAAATATTTCTACATAAAGTGCATTAGCTTTTTTATACAATTCATTAAAGCAATAAAAAGGCAAAAAATAGCAATACAAGCAGATATTAAAATAATACCAAATAAAATGTTAAATTTACCTCAAAATATGAATAGTTGCCTGATGTGAAATGGTAATGATGAAGGAATAACTTGTACAAAAAAAAATATATATAAAACTAAAACAAATCTAAACAAAAATATCACAGATAATTTTGAATGTGAATGCTTTTAACCTATTTTTTAAAAACCAAAATACTTTAAATGCTAAAGAAAAATGTATTTTGACAAAATGTAATTGGTTAAAATATTTACAATCACAGTCATGCTTTTTCATTCGACTTTTTTTTCTCTGATATAAGCATCAATTTGTAGCAATTATAATACATAACTATAAATACTATCTAAATGCAAATATTAACACCTATCTTTTAGTATTGCACTTAAAATTTGATATCTTTACTCAATTCATAATTGCACATATTGCGGAAATGTTGATCTGACTGGCAAATATTCTGTTTCACATTTTTTAGAATAAAAAAAGAGAAACTTTTCAACTACATATTTTTTTAATGGTAAATGGATATTGAGATTTATAAAGGAAAAATATTTATGTGAGAATACACATTTCTTCTAAATATTTCAATATACTACATTTAAGAGAATTTAATATAGAAAATTATTTTTTTTTCTCTTAAGCAATATGTAGTAGCACTTCTGTTTAACTGGAACCCAAATACAATGAGCAGAATTCAACATAGCTAGCCACTTTGGTCCCCCTTTAACCGCCAATATTTTCCCAACAAATAAACTCCTGAGATAAAATGGATGTTGAATAAGTATCCAGTTTATCCATTTAAATTTTAAATATCCAGAACCGCATCCAAATATCTTTGGGAAATACCTGGATACAAAGTTATCAAATCAAGTATTTAGATAAGAATATTTATAAAAATATACAGCCATCAGTTGAAAATTGGATTTTTAAAACAAAATGGTCTGGGGAATGCTTGAAAAACATAAAATATACAGGGGGGGGGTATAGGACTAATCACAAAGATCTGTCATCAGTGCAGGCATGTATGCAATTATCTTTACCTGAAAAGGTACTAGAGTAAAGGAGATAAGTGAGTACTCCCCCTTCTATGAAAATTTTAAAAACTAAACCCAGCAATGGAAGATAAAGATCAGTGACAAAGTAACACTTTCTAAAAAATTTTAACCACTAGAGTAATCAGCAATAGACAATAACTCTTCCGCTGTAAAAAGATTAGTTTCTATTCCATAAGTTTCTGCAATTTTCATTCCCCCTCCCTTCCCTTCAACTTCTTATTTGGAATCCAAGCTTAAAATCCTGTGACTGTGCCACTAGTTGGCACTTGAAAGGTACATATTAAATTAATTTTGTTCACTTACAATCACTGAAAACAACTTTAAACAAAATGGTCTATTAGCCATCAAAGGCGGATTCAAATGAATACAAGCATGAGCATCATTATGGCATTTAGTAGGACAAATGGATGAAAATTGTGCCTTCACCACCATCCTTTTTCTTGGGAAAGTATGCGAGTGGGATGAGTTATAAAGAGTGAACCCAAATTGAATTGTAAATTATAACATAGTTTGGTTTGGGTTTCTTATTTTGAATATGAAGTTCATGTACAGCAAAACTGATGTTGAATGAATGAATTCGCCTTTAGGACAGCTCTTGGGGTATTCCCCAAGAGCAGGGCACTGCGACCATAGCTATATTGTACCCAAACCCAGGAAGAACAGAAACATGACCCAAGAGTGCCTAAGAGAAAAGGACACAAGCTGAGGCAAATCTCAGCAGACAACTGACAGGGATGTTCTGCAGCTCCCAAGGCTCAAAAAGGTGGTGAGCAAGGTACTCAAACCTATGAGCCGAGAAATACTTGCAATCACATAAAATGTGGAGAGCAGTCTCTTCCTCAAGATGGCAGCCATGACACAAGGGATCAAAATTAATGTTAGGAGATATGGGAAATGATAGGATTAATGAATACTATCATCTCCTTTATTGATCTAGACAATTTGATTTTCTAAATATAACAGTTTGAGAAACTTGACAAGATAAAAGGCTTCTGTACCATATAAACTGAATTTTTAAATAAGTGTCACTTAAAACTGCTCAATTAGATATTAGAGCAGTGATTTCCACACTGTGGCAAAAGGACAAAAAATAGTTTTTATATAGATTATAGAGATTTAAAAATGGTTATAACAACTGGACACCTGAAATTAGTAGACCTTAATTTAACTAGCACACTAATTGAAAAAGGTTTATCATCAGCATATTTAATAATAATAAAAATACAATATACATTACAACCTAAATATTTACCAGATATCTGTATTTGGTATACAAAAAGGGTCTGGATATCCAAAATTCGGTAAATTAAATATTTGTTTCATCCCTAATAAACTCTTGATTAAATTGTAGTAAAAAAATATACATTAAAAACATGCATATACCAACCATCATTGCAAATACAAAACAGACTTGCTGCCACTGCCATTTATCTCTTTTAGTTTTGTATAACTCTGATAACAAATGACAATTTGTGTATCAAAAATAATATTTTAATAGTTAATTCTGACTGTATATAATTCTTGAAAGTTAATTAAAATTAGATTTTAAAGCAATAAGTTGAAAGAAATGACTAATTTTCAGATATAATTTACATAGAAATGAAATGCTGTATTATTTTTATATTGGTAGTACAATGTTTTTGATAAAACAAGAGCTATAATAATTATTTTCAAAGAAAACATGAATGATTAATATTCCAAAATAATGATACAATTTGTAGGATCCTTTTAATTAAGCCTGTAAGAGATACCTTTGTAGAAGGTACTTAAATAAGGACCTTGATAATCACATTTTGACCAAAAATAGGAAATGACATTTTGTTCTAAAAAAATCAAGTTATATGCTTTATTATCAAAAAACATTTCTCATGATTATTTTACTGCGCTGAAACGTTTTTTGCCATACATCCTGATTTTAAACTTTTAAAAGTATTATTTTCCAGTTTGATGATTTTTGCATCAAATTAATAATTTTAAAATATTCCAAGTGCATTACTTTATATATTTCTTATTCAAAATTTTGGAGATTTTCTATGACCACATTCGTTATTAAAGTGTGTAGCTTTTGAAAATAACACAGTATTTTCTTGAGTTGCAGATGATTTAATGCCATAAAATGGTGAAAACAGTTACTAAAACATTATATAATTTAAAATAATTGTCTTATATAAATAGCATTTAACACATTGTGACTGGCAATTTTACTGAAAATTTATCTCATGTCTATTAACACAATTTGATTCATAATCACTCGGATAATCAGATAAAGCATCCGCATATAATTCATTGAAAGATTCATTATGTTCTGTCATCATTTTAAATTTTTTTTTTAATTATTAAATATTTTTTACAACAAAAGATTTGGCGGGTCTTGTAAGCGAGAGAAACAGCTTGTGTTATACTGACCAACACTTGCACTGTATGGTTGCTAACAGAAAAAACAACATTGGGAAAAAAAAAAACCCATTACGAGTTTACTCGTGGCTGGTCAGCAATGTTCGGCCATAAAAACACAAGTTAACATGTGACCGGTCAACAATGTGTTAATATAAGTTTAATTCAAAATTATACCTTGAATTAATGAAAGTTAAATTTTAAATTCATAACTAAACCTAGTTTTGTTTCTATATAAATTCTAAAGGTAAAATGAAAATGTAATAGCAAATAATATACTGTGCATTAGGAACAATTTTAAGGAATATTGTTGAGGATTCAGTTTTTACCAAATAGTCTCATATTTTAATCAAAAATTCTGTTATAATAAATTTTTGTGACTTATTTTTATATTCTAATTATAACAATAGAATTTAAAAATAAAAATTAAAAAAATTATATGCAAAGTTCCTTGTTCACCTAATCATAGAGAAATTTATGCAATTACTTAAACATTTATTGGCAATATAGAAAGAATTGACATATATAGAAAGAAGTTCCTGAATCATACCCTAAAAATATGAGTGAATTCTAAATTTTTATAAGTATTATTTTTGTAAACATAATTTAAGAAAATTTTAATACTTATTCCAATAAACTTGTCAAGTTGCAAGAAATAATAGATAAATTAGTTTTTAGATATCATTTAAATAAAAATGAAATGCTAAAAGTTTGTGAATAAAGGGAAATAAAACTGTACTAAAAGTGTTATTCTAAATCATTATTAGAATATAAACAAGCCACACTAAGTGGTGTGGAATTATTCAATGATTTAGATCTAAATTCAGGAGTAAAGCTGAAAATTTTAAAATTTTCATCAAACATGCATTTAAACTGCATGTCTGATAGATCTATCAAGCAAAAACAAATTTATTATAATATGAAACTAAATAAAAGTTAATTTATCTAACTAGCCTACAAACACATTTAGCATTTCTTTGACTTTCACTTTGTTTATAACTTGAAATAAGTTTATGAAATTGATACTCATTGGCAACAACCATTCAAAAATTTTGCATACAGCATTATAAGCTCACTTAATTTCACACATTTAGAACTATTGCTACAGGAATAGCTTTTGACAAACTTAATATACAAAATTTTTTTTAAAAACTTTCAGTTTTGAAAAACGTTTGTGAAAAAAGTAAAAACTTTAAAATTAATTGAATATTCTTGGCACAAATCTGAAATTTTTAGCCATTGGAGCAAATTTTATACTGTGAAGGATCTATTCATGTATATGCATGTTTACAATATGCCCTTTACAGAGCAAGTGCAAAAATAAAATAAAATCTGAAACAACGTTTCAGTGGCAGCACAAGTAAAATAAATACCGTAAACACATTAAAAAGAAAGTTGTACAGAATACTTTAAACCACTTCATAGCCATTTTCTCGTACATGACTATTAGACATGACTGGTGATTTATAATTCAGATTGATGATGCTCTGTGGAATAGCACAGTCATTATAATCAATGAAGTCACAAATTATGATATTCAAGCCATGAGGACCAGGATGTTTATCTTCAAGCCATTTAAGCAATTGCCTGTTGCTTTCTGTGACCAAAACGCTCTTTAAACTGCCCAATAAATTCCTTAAGATTAGGAAGAGGTTAGGCGTGAGAACAGATTGTGAAACGAAGAACTTCCCTGCTTCTCTTCTTTTTTCATAACCTCTGGTCAAGAAAGCCAGAAGATTCTTGATGCTCCTGGTGTTTGGCCAAGGATTTGGAATGGATTCAGCGGGCCAAAGGAATGGGTGATATTGTGCTACGGTATCTCTGTAAAACACAATCACCTGGAACCCTCTCTCCCACAGCCAGGATAAGGTGAATTCTGTCAAGTCGGCAACATAAGGACAAAGCATTGCTCCGAAGGTTTCTGTGAGCTGGTGTAGAAGCTTGTGATGGTCAAAGTGATCCATTTCATACAAATGCTGAAAATCTAACAAAATAACCTCTCTGGAATGAGTTGCTAAAAATTCTTGCATTGTTTTTAGGACTTTATTAGTCTCCATGCCATACAAGCCATGCACTATGTATAACAGATCATCATCGGGACGTTTTGCCACCCGTAAATCGAAATACCGGATCCCAGCTTCAAGTTGTTGCTTACAATCGTAGGATTGGGTGTAACACCAATTGTAAATTATGCGTTTGGACAGGCAACTTGTTGCTCGGACAAAAAAGGAGTTATAGAGATCTGGTTCATCAGGTGCTATATCAGAATGTGGAGTGAGTGAACAACTGAGAGAATCATGAGAGCCTGAAAATATAAGAAGTGATTCATGTTAATTACTTAAAATTCAGTAAATTGTAATTAGAAAAAAATTTATATTATTTCCCACTTTCGAAGCACAGATTTAATAATTAGTTGCTATTAACATTTTGCACTTTCACACAATGATAGGCAATAAGAGCTATAAATATCTCAGTAAAATATTCACCTATATAATATTAAAATAAATTATTAAGTTATTTAAGAAATACATCGAATAAACTTAACTGAAATTATCCATTTAAAATGCACAATGCAAATATTTATCTACCTACTCAAGTTAAAATGTTACATGCATACGTTAATTTTAGTAGAAAATTAAATGTATCCAAAACATATTTGCAAGAAACATTGAATTGTGAAAATAGATCTCCCCATCAGTACTTTAAGAAATGTAGCGTATTTATTGGAGAGGTCCTAAGTGTCTGGACCCTCCCGGAAATATTTTCAATGTATTTCAAAATTTTTTAATCTTATTAAAACTTGCGTTTATCAATGTTTCACTGCAAGTGGTGAAATGCAATTTCATGCTAGCTGACCCCTCAGTTTGTCCTGTCCCTATGATGAAGTGGGAACCCGCCCTCAAACGTTCTGTTAATAAACGTCTTTTAACTAAAACGGTGTCGTTTTTATGGACCATGACTGCAACTACCTATCGTGAAGTCAGTCTTACTACATGTATGTACTTTGTATGTGTGTATAATGAATATTATTTCATGAGATTGAAAGTACTTTGGATTAAGACCTTAACCCCCCCCCCCCAAAAAAAAAAAAAAATAAATAAATAAATCCTAGCTACGTTACTGATTAATATAAAAAAATCATAGTTACGTCACTATATATAAATATATATATATATATATATATATATATATATATATAACTTTTAAAAATTTCGATTTAACCCTTAAATGCCCGATTTTTAAATAATAAAATTTATTTAAGCTTTCCATTTTGTATAAATAATGGGATAAATACTTTATAAAATCATATTTTGTTTTTAGTGTAGTTAAAGGTTTAAAAAATAATTTGTTGCCAATATTAATTGAAAAATAATATTTCTTGATAAATATCAAACATGCATGAATTTTAATAACTGTGATAAGGAATTTATTTCCACAAGATATTTTTAAAAGTAATTCTTATTACAAATACAAATTTAATTGCCAATTATTACAAAAATCAACGTGGAACAGAAAATAAATTGTTTACTTTATGATAATCGATGTGATGAGTACAAATTATCCACAAAAGTATCTGTCACAACCCCTGAGGATGTCATAAATTTGACTGTAGATACATTAAAAAAAAAAAAAAAATAAACTGCAATTATAAATTACTACAAAAACTACCTGTATCCACTTAAGTCTTTGTCAGAATGTTTTAGAATGGCATAAAGTTAACTGTATATACATTAAAAAAAAAGAGCTACAATTGTAAACTACTACAAAAATAAGATACTTTTATTGAATATAGAAAAAAATTAAGTCAACACTGCTTATTCTCCTAAGCTTAGTGGAACTTTATGACCACTGTTGCCAATTCGTAACAAACAGAAAGATGTAGTTACAGCAAATATTTTACAGTTAAATATCCGAAGTCATAAATATGGGCTATATACGTTACCTTTTCATGTAAATACACCATATTGCCAATGATGGCCGGTCACTTGCGATATTAGACATTTTGTTGAATATAAAAAAAATACACGAGGAGCTGTATCCAAATAAAGTATTTTGTATAAATACAAAATATACATACAGTATATTGCGAAAAGCAGTATCAATGTTTCTTCGGCAGCCAGAACAAACATTCGCTCTTATGACAGCCTCGACTTTAAAATATCACGCAGTGAAAGAAATATTACCTATTTACCCATTTACTCGCTACAGAGATTTTTAATAACGCATGGAATTTTGGATATAGCCCCTCATCTTTTTGCTTCCTTTAGGAAACAACGGATTTCGAGTTTATTCTATCGACCATCACTTTCAGAATTTTCAAGCTGTGTTTTGGGGACTTTCACAAAAGTTGCTCTATTATTACATTTAACTAAGCACATTATATTTTGATTGCATTTCCTCATGACAGTGAAACATTTAGTAAACCTACCCATCTTTCATTCAATATTTATTATTTTTTAATTCCAATTCCAGGGTATTGTGGACAATGTCGTTTATCAGGAAAATCCTGAAAATAGCATTCTTTGATATTGAGAACTCTACAAATTATAAGCAAAACACTCGGAGAAATTTGGGATTGTTACAAAAACCTTAATTTCTCCACGAGTATATGTGCTACCCTCATAACAATGAA